>JAHHUM010001510.1:0-297605 GCA_036173005.1 Crenichthys baileyi
GGGAAAAAATATTCGGTATGCGTTTGGCACAATGTCAAAACCCATAGTGACAGCCCGCAGCTAAACTTTAAATGAGAATGGAGACATTTCCTCAAAAAAATTTTAAAAGGAATCCCCCCCAAGGGAAAAGTTTTACATCATAAAACATTTTACATCCTTAAAAGGGAAAAAATTCTCTTTGAAATTATTGTTTCCTTTTAAATTTTTTTACTTTGCACCTCCTAAGTAAGCATGAGGGGACAGTAGAGAGGGACAACTCCCTGCAGAAACCTTCAGCGGAACCAGGCTCATTATAATTGGTTATCTGCTGTGTCTAAATGAGAGCAGCAGGAAGAAACACAATTAAACACTGAGCCAGAAGTACCTTAAATGGAAAGAAAATTTTAGAGAGAGCTCACAAGTTTACGGCATTGATCACTGCAAATAAATGAAGAGCAGTAGGAGAAAACAGCAGAGCGCAAAAGGCATTCAAAGCTTATGGCAGCATAACTACAGAAATGGTTCCAGGTTAACTAAGCTATTCAATTCTCTGATTCCACGATCGTCAACGTGTAAACAACCTCATAGACATAAAGATTGTCAGCATACTACAGATTAATTTTCACAAGTCATACTATGAGCTGGAAACAGGAAGTGGAGGAGTCAGAGCGGGAATCTCTGACCCAAGAGCGCGTTCGCCCCTCCGCTCGGTCTCATTCCGGCTGAGAACAGCAGCTAATGGAGGGACCAACGCACGTGTCAGCTGAATGCCTCAGAACCCGCGGGCGAGTAAAGGTTTCACCTTCAAAGAATCCTTGGATCCAAAAGTGACTACGATCATCCCAATGGTATTCAACAAAGTAAGGTAATGATTTTAGTGTTTGTGTATCCAGCATTCATTCATAAAAAGGGTGTAATAAGACAAGCATGGCTTGAATGTCCTTCTGAGGCCTTTGGAAGCAGCCCTAACCCAAGCCTATGGCCTGAAGAAGAAAGCCGTCCTGCGTGCGTGTCCAGGTAGCGAGCGCTACCCCCACTGAAGGAACCAAACGTGCATTTATTGTATCGTTCGGCCGAGCCAGCTAAACAGCTGACCCCTGATCCACAGCTAACTTTATTCAAAGGGTGGTTTTTAAACACAGATTGACCATAACGTCCTGTCAATGTGTATGAATTTTGAATCTTTGATTGATGGTACATGTCCGACTTTAAAGAGCTATAGGCTTTCTTTTCTTACTTATGACCATCATCTTATGAGCCCGCAGGCTTTGTCATCACCAAGTTAAGGATCATTTATCCGGAAAGGTTGTTAGTTTCCAATCTAGGAAATACTATTTCCCTAAATATTATTTTACCAAATGTAATAGCTAATTAAACACCATTAGGAATCATTTATCCAGAAAGTTTTGGTTCTTCAAAATAATATTTTCTTAAATATTATTTTAACATTTCCTTAATAATATTTCCTTAAATATTATTGTACTAAATAAAGGCAGCCAATTAAACATCATTGAGAATTAGTCATCCAGTAGGTCGGTTTTATTCAGCAAATCATTTTTAAAAATATTTTTTTATTAAAATAATGTTTTTTTGATCTTGATTTTTAAGGGTTTTTTGAAGGTATACCAATTATTGTCAAGTTAGTTTCAAGGGTTATTTAAATCATTTTCCCGATTCTTTAAGAAAATGAAATTTTTTACATAGTTGGTCTTCCCTTTTTTATTCTGCTTTGGGAGTTAGTTTGGGTTTTTCTTAGTATAGAAAAGAGTTTTTTGATTGAAATATGTTTGACGTTGATTGACTTTTTTGTTTCTAAATTTTTGTATTTTTTGAGAATTTTGTGAATATTTCCCGGGGTACAGAGTTTTGTTGTTAAAAAATGTCAGAGCTTGGACCCCTTTTTACTATTGTTAAAATACCCCGCTTTATGGGCTGGTGTCCGGCAAAAATAAAAAAAAAATTTTTAAAAAAATTTTAAAAAACTTTTTTAAAAAATTTTAAATTAAAAATTTTGGTAGAGAGACCCGTTTTAAAAACTTTGATTTTCAAAAAATAATAGTACACATTCCCGTTGGAGTGCTAAAAATATTTATAGCCGGAGTTGTGTTTACGTCTGCTTCCCTGTTTAGATTTATACCCCCCATTCTTCAGTAAAAATATGTGGTGTCTGTGCTGGGGCACAGGGACCTCTGTTGTCATGTCTTGGCAGACATTTTAGTAATGTTTTGGTGGAGATGTGTGGAAAACTTGCTTTCATAGATAACATACAATGTCACCTAGACAATAAAAGATGTGTATTTTCATTTTGCTTCAAAATCTCTGTTTCATGTTTTTTTTTTTTTTCTTTATTTTGAAAAAAAATTTTTTTGGGTCTTACTATAGATTCTCAATTGGGGTTAGGTTGAATGTACGTTTAAAATCGTTTTCTTGCTTAAAGGGTAAACCTCCACCCCAGTTATAGGATTTTTGCAGCTTTATCATTTTTTGTCATGATTGCTCTGTATTTAGCTCCATTCATCCTCCCATTCTGACCAGCTTTCCTGTCCCTGCAGGAAAAGAAACCTCACAGCCTGAGGATGCATAGTTGTCCTATTGACAGCTTTCTTGCGGCCTGCTGAGCTGCTCAGGTCTCTTGGCTAGTTCCCTGATTAATGTTCTCCTTACCTGTTCTCTCTTGTGCCAAAGTCTTTTCATATTGCAATGATGACTGGAATATTGTTTTATAACGTAACCATATTTTAAAATTTTCCATAGCTTTCTCTCTGACCTGTCTGCTGTGTTCTTTGGTCTTCATGATGCTGTTTGTTGTCTAATGTTCCCTATCAAACTTCACAGGCCTTTACAAAACAGCTGTATTACACACCGGTGGACTCCAAATGCTAATCGGATAAATTTCATTTAGGGATATCAGAAAAAAGGGGACTGATTAAAATGCAGTTTTCAGATTTGTATTTGTTGAAATACAATTATGCGCTTCTTTGAGTTGGTATATCACGTAAAATCAGGTCGTATGGATATTTTTGGATGATGCTGTATTTTTGTTCTATGTGTCAAGCCGAAATGTCATGTATTATGTACCAAATTAGCTTAATGATAAAATTATCAGTAATCTTCGCTTCAAATTGGCCATTGCTTTTAGATCAGTTTACAAGACTACCTGATTATCGACCTGGTGGCACTTCCCTGTGTTTATAAAGCACCAGGGAATTGTGAGTCAATTAGTTTGCTGGGGCAGAAACTCATGCAGACAGCCAATTAAAGCTGCTGGCCTGCAGTCATGTAGCCCACTCTTCCTGTTGACGGCTCACGCAGCTATTCGGAGCCTCCGGCAGCTCCTCAGCTCTGCCAAAGTAAAACGTTATTCTAAGTCCAGAGCTATTATGAGAGAGCTTTAGGAAAGCTCTATGGTTAGTTAAGTTCGCTTTGAAAAAAAGCTAAGCGTGTGTGTTTGAAGATTGTACAATGCACTGATTGAGTTCCTTTTTTTAAGTCGCTGGAAAGTTGTTTATGCTTAAACATAAACATACATAAACATATGAGGCAATAAGTGAAATCAAAGTGGGGAGAACAAAAAGGTACTCAAAGCAGGAGTCTGTACAGGGTTGATTGGAGTGAAGGCTAAAGTGGTGCAAAAGATGACAGGAGATGATTGCAGGGAATCAAGTTTTCCATTCTCCATGCTTCTCTGTCTCTGTCACAGAGAAAACCTATCGTCTACAATTTCGAGGATGAACTTTTTTTTACTTTTTTTTTCCTTTCCTTTGGAGTGCCACAAGCTGTTATTACGAAGCCCTTTGTTCACATACGGGCTGAGAAATACAGTGTTTGTGCCGTTCCGCAAACGGAGCATGAGAGTAAACTCTGGTCTGCTGTGAGATGTCCGTGAGGGTTGGAGATCACCAGGCAGGGTCATTTTAAAACGTTTAAGATATTAAATGTTCAGCTATGCTTGTTTTCTATATTTTATGTTATCTTCTGGACAAAAAGAAAAGTTTAAAACAAAGAAAGGCAAAGCGTAACACTTCAAAGATGAGCCATATAATTTAATCAGGTTTAGTCAGATGTCAGTCAGCATGTGCGCCAGGGGGCTTGGAATGAAAGGGGAGTCTGGTTCCTGGGATCACTATCATCCCTGCCGCTACAGCTACATACAGCTACATACATACCCACTTATGATCGCCTATAAGGAGTCCACAGACACGGCGGGTGTCAGCTGATCCACGCCGAAGGTCAAAAGTGGCAAACCCTGAAGAACAGCTCTGTAAAACCAAATTATCCCGCGGTGTTGTTACAAAGGCCAACAGTACAAGATTTTGCCTTCTGATAAGAGACACATGTGTTCCATGACACTTAATTGAAGCAGGGTTTCCTGAAAAAGAAACAACCCTGAAGCAGAATAACAAAACAAACAACTTTAAGAATATAACAGCTGTAATTGTAATGGAAACATTTTTCATAGTTCATGGAAAACACTTCTGGGGAGGCATGAGTCTTAAAAAACTCCCACAGTCTAGCACAAATGTGTGAGGGTTTTTTTGTATTCTTTACTGGACATTGCTCTGTCTTGAAGAGCACACCATGACGATAGGCTTCCAAACCTTCCCAAATTTAATTACAGGTCTGCAAAAGCCTCTAACAATGCCGTGGCTAGCAAGACAATTACGGTCACGAGCCAAGGTCCTTCTCTGTTTTACTTTTCCTTCTCCCTTCACCTTCTTATTCTCATGACCTGAACCTGAAGACAAAAGTTGTGTCTTTTAACTGGAAACACGTGGAACAAATTTACAGTAAAGGCAAAACAGTAAAGAGACTGATTTGTGTGTAATCCTAACAGAAGAAGACAGAAGTTTGTTAATAACTTCAAGAAAATCCATCTTGTATACATTTTATTCAAAAAACGGCTTGTAGAAAATCCTTTACACCATTCTCAATATTAAGTATAAAAATCTTTATTGGCATTACAACAGTCAAACTCTAATAATTGCTGACCAGCTTTTTGCATCTTTCCACTGGTATTTTGTTCATTTATCTTCGGTAATGAGCTCCACGTCCATTACTGTTGGAGGGCCTCATTGCCATAACCTTAATCTTTACATAATAAAACCTATGTAAATCTGATAGCCCAAAGTTGTGCATAATTGTGAAGTGGTGGGGAAGTAATGCATATTGTCACGCGAATTTCTAAAAAAATTTTAAAAAATTAATATAATTTGTATTCAGCCACCTTTACACCGATACCTTTAAATAAAATTCTGCGCCACCAATTGCCTTTCCAAAGTCCCCTAATAAATAAATAAATTCCACCTGTGGGTTTTTTCATCTCTGTATAAATCCAGCCGCTCTGTGAAGGCCCTTAGAGGTTTGAGATTGAGGTTTAGAGAACATTATGGACCAACAGCATCATGAAGACAAATGAGAACAGAAGACTGGTCAGGGATAACGCAGCAAAGAAGAGTCAGGTTATAAAACAATATGTTTAGCTTTCAATGTTGAGAGACACCACCAAATGTGTTGAAGAAGACGTTTCAGTCAGATGAGACCAGCATTGAAAATGTTATGCGTCAAGGTATTCTAACACTGCTCATTACCCTGAATGCACCATACCCACTGTGAAACTTGGTGGTGGCAACACTGCTGCAGGTTTTTGTTTAGCAAGGACAGGGAAGCTGGTTGGAGTTAATGGGAATGTGGGTGGAGCTGAACAGTTGACAACCCTGAGATAAACTGTTAGAGGAAGCAAAAAACTTGAGACCTTCCAGCAGGACAATATTTCTGAAGATACAATCAGATATACAATGGAATAGTTTAGAATAAAGCATACTCATATATTAGAACCTAGTCAAAGTCAAGACCTAAATTCAATTAAAAAATATGCAGCAAGACTTAGAAATCTGACTACTAATCTGCAGTAGAATGTTCAAAGAGCTTAGGCTCGAGTTGTGCAAATCTGGCAGAGACACACCTCAATAGGGTTGCTGCTTTGTAGACATTAATAGTTTAACAATGGCCGATAAAGCAATAATTGCCCTTATTATGCCCAATGCAATAATTTTGTTAAATTTAAATGTAATAAAGCCAATAACACATCAACTTCCCAATAATGTAATAATATTTGGAGTCATAACATTTGGCAAATAATTCAATAATTAAAATAATTTGAAAATGTAATAACTGCAGCCAATAACATAATAATACATAAATAATACTTTTTTTTTATTTTGTTAATTAATAACAGTTACAGTGGAGGCTACAGTCATCATATTCGTTCCTCTAGGATATGTACTAGGCAGCACTAAGTTCCGCTAAGTGACTCAATTGATTCCGGTTAAGTGAATTTGATGGGATGGATTTATCAGTAGAACATGCCAGAATTCAGGAAGAGAACAGAGGTCATGTGACCTGCATGTGTTTGCTTAATTAACCAGCCAATAACATCATGCATTTGTTACATTATTGTCAAAATTGTAAAAAAACGTTCAAGAGTTATGAATACTTTTGTGAGGCATGGTATTTGTTTAGAGATGTATTTGAACGTGGACACTCAGAGACTCAGAGATTTGTTGGAAAAAAAAGTACAAGTAACGTAGTCTTCTGTATCTGGAGTCATACTGTTTTTGCCTTTCTTTTACATTTTACCATTTCTCATTTACGGGGGTATTATTACCTCCCTGGCCCTGAGCCGTGTTTTTTTAAATACGCCCCTTTAATGTTAAAGCGTGTGGACATTAAAGTCTTTTCCTTGACTTACAAGACATGACATCTCAGGAAACATACAACTCTGGTCAAAGATGGAGCTCATTAAAGGTTGCACACAACCACACATTTACAAGAGAAACAGGGGGAAAATGAAGAGGAAAAAAATGTTTAGTTAAGTAAACTTCATACACTGGGGTGGAGTGGAAATGGCCATTGGAGATGAGAGACAAAGACGGTGCTGTGCAGTCCGCTCAGTGAGGCTCCACTGTCTTAGTCACTTTATAACAGGAAAGTTGTGTTTAATATTAACAGCAGCTTTTAACGAGCACCAAGTGTAATAAGAGGATACGACTAGGAGATAAAGGTCCAAAACAATGCACGTCACCTCAGATGTTTAAATTAAAAGCACATTCTTTTTTATAAAGGTCATATATGATAAAAAGCTGGTGTAGCTGTTTGTACACAAATTGATTTCCTGTTTGTCTCAACATAACTAAGCTGATGCAACATTTTCCAGTTTCTCATCTGACATATAAAGAAAATACATCCTTCAACGAATTTATCAAGAAATCTTCAAGAGTTTTTTGGTCTTTGCCGCAGCTACAGCCATGAGCCAAGCAGGCAGAATTATTTGTCCCATTAACTGCAGTTTGTAACTCATTAAATCAAGCCAGGGAAAGACTTAATGACCCCCACTGACTTGCAAATTACAGAGTCACCATTGCAAACTTTAATTAGAGTTTACTAACTGCCATCAGATTTGGCAAGTTATTTTTAAAGTCAGATTTTTTTCGAAGGCGATCCCGTTGAAAAGCCTTTCGCTCCAGCATACAACTTTACACGTCCCCCATAGGTGGTCAGTAATGCCAGTTGCTTAATTTAGAAAAATGCTTCTTGTCCCGACCCCCCCTTCTCTGTGCTAAATTACCCAACATCATGATGCAATTTGGTTTTTTTAATCACCATTTTAGCAGTTACAGCTCAGCTGTCCGACTTCCTGCAACAAAAGTGTTGAGCCATTAGTGCAAGTAATTCCACACAGCAGGCCTCCAGTTGTGGATGTGATCACAGCAGAAGGAAAACAACAAGCTTCACAATGGAAAACCTGAGCTAATGTCCTCAATCAGCCAACCTTGTTGTGGTTCTCTCTCTTATTGGTGGAGTTGCATTCCCAAAGCATTATGAGGGAGAAAGATCTGTAGATGAGGTCCAATCCTTTGCTTGTGCTGTTCTGTGCTACAGCTCCTTACAAAAGTATTCATACCACTTGTTCACATTTTGATACCAGCAGACAGTTGTTGAAGAGGAAGGAAATTACACATGGATTTCAACATTTTCTACAAATAGGAATCTGAAAAGTGTGGCGTGCATTTTTATTCAACCCCTTTTACTCTAATACCCCTAAATACAATCCATAGCAACTAATTGCCTTTAGACGTTTTTTAGAGAAAAATCAGCATCATGAAAACCAATGGAACACAACAGACAAGTCAGGAATGAAATTGTGAAGAAGATCAAAGCAGGGTTAGGTTATAAAAGAGCACTGATTGATCCATCATCTAGTGAAGGAAAGAGTATGGCACAACAACAGGCCTACCTAGAAATGGCTGTCAACCTAAACTGACAGGCTGGGCAAGAATAGAAGCCAAGAATTCAATAGATACCTCTGGAGGAGCCGTAGAGAGCCATAGCTCAGGTGGGAGAATCTGTCAACTATAAGTTGTGCAATCCAAAAAACTTTCACAGACACAAACTAGTTATTTGTATTTCAACTGAGACAATCCCTGGCCTTAGCACCAAAAACCATGGGGCTACAATAAATTGGTATAGATCAAAGAAAATCAATGAGTTAAAAGAACCCAGTGAAGGTATAGACCTAGATCTAATGGAGAATTTGTGCCACGACTTATTAATGTTCATAAATTCTCTTCTTTCAGTCTGACTGATCTTGATCTATTAAGGCAAACAAGAATGGAAGGAAAACATTACAGTATATCTTTAGATGTGCAACGCAGGAAGTCACATACCCCAAAAGACCTCCTACAAAAGAAAAAAATAACACTTTTAAGATTTTTATTTGCCAAATTGTTTGCATCATTTGTCTTTCACTTCACAATTTACTACTTTGTGTTGGTCTATCACATAAAATCCTAAAGAGCTACTCTGAAGTTAGTTGCAATGTGGGAAAATGTGTAAAAGTTCAAGGGGCATGAATACTTTTATTACGCTCTTTGTGTGAGTGTGTTTTCAGGTATGTTTATAACATGTCATGTGGAATGTAGAAATGTATTTCCCATAAGATTTCCTCAATGGGTCTGGAGGAGTGCTGGAACATTACTGCAAGGTCAGTGGTGAGTCATGGCGCTGATGGCAGGCCGCTGGGGAGAGTGGTGATACTTTGCTACTGTGTCACTGTTACAAGAAGAGATGTCAGGGTCAGACCTTTTAACCACGTCCACAAAGAATCCCAGATTCTTTATGCCCTGCCCATCTTAAGTCATTATGTTGGAAACACCTATGGCTGAGAGTATTTTTACACAAGGCCAGCGCCATGTGTCTGACAAGATGGAGGCCACCCTCACCACTGCGATGTTCTCCACAACTCTAGCCTGGTGCAGAAGTCAAACAAGCAAATCCCCTCAGTGGGGCAGGTATTGAAAATGGTGCACTTATAGAGCGAAAAGCAAAACAGAGAGACGTCTTGTCCTACTTAAAGGTTTTCTTACATAAACGCAGCCGGGCTGGGGTGATATCTGATAAAATAGATCAAAATTACATTATTGGCTTTTATAGCCCACTGAAAACATAGCCCAAAGGTATGCTATTTGGCAGAGAGCAGCTCGTAATATGTCTAAGAATTGTTACCATCTGGCTTGACTGCGGAGAAGGCTTCTCTCTTAAAAACCTCAAAGTCAAAATGATACAAGTAAAATGCAGCATTCATAACCAGGTTGGCTTTTTATGGATGCCTGTCCACATTGATTTGGCTCCACGGAGTCTTGAGAGTCAACTCGTGCACTTTAGGGATAATCATTTTTACCCCAAAAAGCAGGTCTTTGATGCCGCAGCATCCGAATAGAGTAAAATATTTAAGGCATGACAGAAACTCCTTGTTTAACTTTGTTACTTTTTTTCCCTAAAAAGTGACTTCCAGTAATCTCTTTGACTGCAGCATTCCAGATGGATAAGGAAAAAACCAGCAGAGGACCATTATCAGTTTGAAACTTTGTCTGCATCAACACAATCTCCCAAATACTCAAACATAAAACACAGCCCTTCTTGTCTGATATTTTAACCCTTTTTTACAGAGCTACACCCTTCTAATGGAACCTTCTGTACACAGTTTCAAACACCCCCATTATTTCATTATGAGATTACAATGTCAGTGTGGTCAAAACTGTGACAATTACAATAAGTGGTGGAGTAATTTTCGACGTTAAATGGGCTCTTTGTGCTTCACGTTGCTGTGTATTTCAGAAGCCCCGTCACAGGTTGAAAAAAGGCGAGTCTGATACTTTCTCTTGTGGACAATGAAGCAAGCAAGAAAACAGATGCATGTGTGTGTTTGTGTGTGAGAAGGAGTTACAGTACCTTGAGAGAATATTCATTATTTTTTTATTTTTCCACATTTTGTCTCTTTATAGCCATAAACTTCATCATATTTTGTTTGGATTTAATGTGATAGCTCAACACAAAGTTGCGCAAACTTTTAAAGTGAGGGTAAAATGTCAAATGTTTTTCTTTTGCACAACTGCTCAATAATTGATGCAAGTCATTGGGTTATGTCTCTACCAGATTTAGCTCCATTTATCTTTCCATAAACTCTGACCAGCTTCCCTAAACCTGCTGAAGAGAAGCATCCCCACAGCATGATGCTGCCCCTACCACGTACACCGTGTTGATGGCATGTTCAGGGTGATGTGCTATGTTAGTTTTTAATAATACATCACATTATGCATGTAGGCCAATTTGGAGTCATCTGACCAGAGCACCTTCTTCCGCATGTTTGCCATAACTCCTACATGGCTTGTAGCAAACTTTAAACAGGAGTTTTTAATCACTTTCTTTTTGTAACTTTTTCATGAAGGCCATATTTGCAGAGTGCACAGTAGTTACTCAGTCATCGGATTATCTTACCTGAGCTCTTATATAGTTACCATTTGCCTCTTAGTGTAATCCTCGTCTTTTCTGGTCAGTTTAGGTGGACGGCCATGTATTGGTTGGTAGCTGTCAAGCTTCAATGTGTGCAATATCGCAATCCCAAAAGACTGCTTGAATGCAGTCCCAGGTGGTCTAGAAGTTTTCAGATGTCATGCATTCATATTCTGCATGCTAATTATATATTTGGCCCGTTGGATGGACTTTGACTGCCTTTTTCACCCACATCTGATCTGGATCTTAAGTTAACAAGATGATAAAGTTGAAGGAGAGTGATTTTGACATTGTAATGATGGGAACAACAGGAGAGTGAGGAAAATGCAGGTAATTGCAGTCAAAACACTGATCGCAATACGGAATAATAATTTAATGTTTTTCTACAATCATGCAACTCTAATTTGCAGTTGTTCCACACAATCGAACAGCACTCCATGAGATGTTCAAAGACTAATAACCTAACCCTGCTTTAAACATCTCAGTATCTTAATCCCAGACCTGTCTGCTGTGATCTTTGGTCTTCATGATGCTCTTTGTTCACTAATGTTCACTAACAAACCTCTGAGGCTTTCACAGAACATCTGTGTTTATACTTAGCTTAAATTACACACTCTGCTGAAGGTAATTGGTTGTATTGGATTTTATTTGGGGCTAACAAACTGAAGGGGTCTGAATAATAATCCATGGCACAGTTTTTTGTTTTGCAACAAAATGTTGAAAACCAAGCAACATTTTCCCTGCACTTCACCGTTAGGCACTATGTTGTGTCAATCTGTTAGATGAAATCTCAATACAATACAATGAGGTTTGTGGTTATAGTGACAATATGGTGGAAAAGTTAAAGCTTTAAGTACGCTTCTGCAAGGCAATGTACAGGATCATATTAGCAAATACATATTCAGTCACACAGAAGAGCTGCCATGGGGACCTTGCATGTATACATGGACCCTTTGGGCAAATGAAACAAGAATCTCTGTTTAGCAGTGTGAGCTAAACACACTGCTGGGGGGGGGGGGTGCTGTTTTCTCCATAGCTCCTTGACCTGTCACTATTGATGATGTGTGTATAGGAGTGTGTGAGAATCCAGCAGATATATACAGAAAGACAACCCCCCTTGCTACCGATATCCTCTCACTCCCCTTCCCCACCCCTCTGCCTACTCCTCTCATGGCGCCCTGGTATGAGAGAGAAAGCTGTTGTTAATAAAAAGTTTTCAAATAATGGGATGAAAAGGGAAGTGAAATTGAGCGGCCCTAGTTGTATTATTTCTTCTCCGTATGGGAGCTGGCCTCTCGTGGTCTCTCTGACGCTCTCTGACCGGGAGGGGGTCGCTAGCCCGGTGACCATTCCTGCCCCGGGGCAAGAGCAAATGATTTGCCTCTCTGAGGCTTCAAAGGGGAGCAATTACACTTAAGTAACCAAATGAATAGATAGCCCAGCTTGGCAGCAGTGTGGGGGGAAACAGTGGAGGCCATTGAGGGAAGAGGAACCACACCTCATGAGTAAAATGTAACATCTCGCATCCCTGAGAGTGAAGAAGAAAATAAACAAGCCAATGCTCTGCAGCTGAATTCAGAAGGGGAAAAAAAGGTGCTGAAACGTTCCAAAACCAAAACAACAACATCATTGAGAATGGTTTACCAATGCAGCCAATAGCTTTTAAAATAATTATTGCCTGACAGAAACAGAGCCTATACCACTGGCCACTGTGGCTGCAGAATATCACATAAACTCATATTGTGTGCAGCACCCATAATGGCAAAGTTGGAAGAAATTAGACATCTTCTTTTGGTCCTCTGATGAGCTGTGCTGTTTTTTTCCCCACAGGTTTGTTTTTCTAAGCTAATCATCTAAGCCGATCCTGATCCCTTTGTTTGTTTACAATGTAATCAATGCATACACAAACTTCAAAAAAATCTAAAACAAGATGTAAATCATCCTGCAGCCAAGTCAAACTGAATGAACATTAACTGCAGCCCTGAGAACGTTGAGTTGCAGTTGTGTGAGTGGCACACATAAAGTCAGCCTCTGCCCGCTGATAAAAGGCTTGAAAAGGGCCCTATTGAGGGAAGTGGAGACTGGGAGTTTGGTAGGAGAGCTCACCTGTGGAGAGGAGTCTATAGCTGCATAGAATGCCCAACAGCTGCCAGGGTTGTAAGTCTAGGCACCTAGCGGAGCTGCAGAATGGGAAATGCAAGGAGCTCTTTCAATGCACTGCCACTTAGTAACAGAAGGCATGTGCCAAACTTGCAGAATGAGAATGAAAACTCCCCCTTCGGAGTTCACTAAATATCAGCAGCGACTCTCTTTTCATCCACGTCCCTGGTCTCCCCCTCCCTCTTTCTTTCTCTTTTAGTCTATTATAATTCCTCCATAAAAGAACAATGGTTGACTGAAAGACCCCCAAACCACAGATATACCAACAATCGGCAGCGAGAGGAGAGAAGGGGGGGACTCGGCTGAAGTGTGGAAGCCATCAATTACAGAGGGCCTAAAGTTAACATCCCAGCAGGGTAGGTGCATTAGAATGCAGATATGGACAGGCCATGGGCAGCAGATGCCAAGCGGAGCGGTCAAAAGAGCATCTCAGACTCCTGACAGGACATATGCAATGTGGGAGACTCACTCCTCTGCTGCCTCGGCCTGGATTCTACAGAAGAATGGAAAATTAAATTGAATGATGATTGTAGTAGTGGCACAAAAGAACCATTGTGCTAAACTAACTGAAATTATGGGTTTGAGAAGTGACAAACAACTGACATCTCACAAACTGGTTTCCAATACACATGGCTGCAGTGCAAGTCTCAATAAATCTCACAAATCTCAGCAGCCAGACTGATGTGTGCGAATGCAACAAGTGTCCCTGCTAGCTCTGGCCGAATCTAAAACGTGTCACAATTCCTCCGCAATGAGATTTTCCCCCCTCTCTCACCGCATCTCCCTCTATTCTGACTGCTCAGCAAGACTCGGCCCTGCAGGCTTCCTCACTCCACTAATTTACATTAGCCCGTGGGCTATCTTCACAGGCAGGACAGTGCAGTTGTATTTTCAGGCTCATTAAGCAATAGCACAAAAAAGAAAGGGGGATTCTTACTCCCCCATGAACTTTCCCGTCCGAGCCCTGCTCATGGGAGGGTAAGAAGGAGCACAGGAGGGATAAATGATGGCATGAAGAACTAAAGGAACGTTCTAAATTATAGTTGTTTGTGTTTACTATGTCAGATTGTTTGGTATCTGAGGAAGAGGAGGAAAAGAAGGAGGAGAGCCTGCGGGGTCTCTGCCCCTGAGAACCAATCCGGCTGCTCCGAAGCAGCTCTATTCAGGGTCGACTCATGCTTGTTTATTTGAAAGAAGCCCCGCTTTTTTAACTTCCCACCCTCTCCATTGTTCGGCCTCTCAAGGGGAGGACTTTGAAATTGTAATCTCGGGATATTCAAACACACACATTTGTTCTGACCTTTGGTGCCTGTAATAACATTATTACTGTGAGACAAGCATTGTCAGCCTGAATCTACAGTGCGTTCAGCCGCGGCCCGACTTTGCCATTTTATTGACTTACAAACTTTTATGTGATGAGTGACTTTACATAACAAAGCTGCCTGAGAAATACAAACATTTTTACACCTTATCAAAGGCTTATGAGATAAAAAAGAAACAAACTGGCTTCTAAATGAATAAAAAAGCCTAAGTAAAAAACGTTTCTTACATGTTCATTTACATTTGAAGTTTTTATACCTTTTTCTAACAGATATTGTATGTGTTGTTCGTTATAATTTTTTCTGTTTTAGGGTTACATGTAGCTGTGACTTCTGTGTGTTTTTCCTGCTTTTTGATTTGCCGCTCTGCTCTTTAAAATGTGATTATTTTCAATCAGCCATTGAAACTGGTTATTCTAAGTGGTTTTATTGTGTTTTGGGGTTTCTGGATACGTTGTAACTTCTATAGGGGAGCTGCTCATTTCACCTCCTCACTATTTTGTACATGAGTGGTTCTGGTCTTTTCATACTCAACTTTTTTGGGTGAGCTGTTTACAGGCCTGAGTCAGTTCGTTCACACCTTGTAGAAATTTTGTTGTGTTTTGACGATAATTTCAAGTACTTTTCTATGTCTTCTCACTGTCTACTGGAAGAAATGTTGTGATGTGACTCCTTACACCCTTACAAAAGTTTTCACATTTTGTCATGCTGCAAACACAAAGTTTATCGGGATTTTATGTGACAGACCCCCACAAAATTGCAAGGTCAAAAACCATATTTCATTGCAATTGCAGGTGCACGTTTTGGGTGTTTTGGTTATTTGTGAAGTGAATGTCTAATAGTTAACCTGATTCTTCTACCTGAGCTATGGATCTCTGCAGCTTCTCCAAAGATTTCATGAGCCTACTGGTTGCGTCTCAAATTAATGCTCAAATTGATCAACCTGTCAGTTTTGGTGGATTTGTGTGTGTAGTTGTGTCATCCTCTATTTACAGATGATGTGTTGAACAGTGCTCTGGGAAATGTTCAGAGCTTGTTTAACAACTCAACCCTGCTTTAAACTTCTCCACACCTTTATTTCTAACCTGTCTGCTGTGTTCCTTTTTATTCATGATGCTTCATGATGTCGATTATTCACTAATGTTCTGTAACAGACCTCTGAGTTTTTTACAAAACAGACGGATTTGTACTGAGATTAAATAACATATACTCTCTGTTTACCAAATAAGGTATTTCCTAAAGAAATTTGTTGTACTGAATTTTAATTAGAGGGCGCTAAATAGAAATTAATGCAGTACTTATCAGGTTTTCATTTGTAAAAATATTCAAAAACAAAGTCTCATTTTCCTGCCAGTTCATTACATGCGGTACTTTGTTTTGGTCTGAAACAATACATTCTAATCAAATACACTGAAAACTTGATAAAATGTGAAAACGATCTACTAAATACTACTAGATGATATCTACCAGCAGGAGGTCACTCATAGTTGTCATAGGCTCCTATTTCATAATACCCCACTGGTGTAATATGAAATGTTCAGCAAGTCACATCCATCCATCCATCCATCCATCCAATGTAGGGTCAGGCCCAATGATATCCAGCAATCATTGGGTGACAGGCGTCGTATAGTCTGGACAGGCCCAGTTCATCACAGGGTATTCAATATAAAGTTACATTAAATTAGAATTTAACAGTATAATATGTATTTTAATACATGAATATTTATGATTTTTGATGAGTTTTTACTTGTGATGATATTTCTCCATAACTCATCAAATTCTGAAGTACCAAGAGAGATAACCGGATACGCTTATCTCTCTCATTACATGGGTATGAAATGGTTTGTTTATAATGGTGAAACAGAAGTAGGTTGGATCAAAAAAGTAAGGCGTCACTAAATCATATGGGTTAGTTTTGAAGAGCTGAGTTGACCCATGAACCTTCTGAAAGGACTTTCATGTCTATGAAGTAATGAGTTAGCAATAGCGTTTAATTCAAAACATCCTGTTGAATTTGAGGTTGTGCTGCTTTATTTTGCAGCTTTGGTCACATTAAAGAGAACAAGACACATTAGAAATATCACAGGCAGTTAAATATTTAATTTAATCTTCTGATTTTTATTTGACCTACAAAGTTGTTTGAGGCCTTATAAGTTCTTGTTGCTGGAAAAAGTTGCATTTAACTAATACTAAAAGCACAGTTTTATTATCAGAATACATGCTACTATGTATTATTCTTTTCCCAGCTCTAAAAACAAAGTTTTGCATTGCTATGCAGTAAAAAATGACTTCAAAACTACTGTGCTGTGTTTTATGCTTTTATAGGTGAATGATCACCTCATTATGACAATGACGTATCACAAAAACAAGAAAACTAATTGAGGTCAACTTTATGATTTTTATTTCACTGACTTCATGTGGTAATATTTTTTATTAAGAGTAAGGTGGAATAAGTTCCAAATTACAGTAATTTATACAATATTTGCTGGTTTTGGGTTTGAACCATGCAGTAAAAGAGAGAAAATTGATGTTGCTGCCTCTCAGATGTACTCCATCACGTCTCTGGCTGCGAAGAGCGTATGAGATTGTGGTGACATTCTTCGGTTTGCGAATGAGACCACATAGTAGCCACACAAAGTTCCTCGTCCCAAGCGCTCAACTTAACTCGCCCACTCGCATTGTCTCTATACTTTCCTCAAGAATGTGGATTTCTATGGCCGATGGCAGGCCAGATAAAATTGCCAACTGCATTGTCACCTCTTGTGGTTTTTCTCCATAACTACCTTCACTGGCAGCACAGGCCGGGATAGGAACGGCTCAATCAAAAGTAGCAGCAGAAAAAAAGAAATCTCTGAGCATCAGCATGTGAGCAAACATTAGTTTAAGCTCGAGGTCAAAATGTAGATTCCAACACCACTAACTAATGGAACCCACCCTGTTGTACGCTGGTTTGACTCAAAATGGAGCAATTGTAAAACCGCAGGACACTCCATCCCCTGATTGCTTTTTTACAGTCCAAAAAAAGAAGCCGTGAGCAAGGCAATTTGCTTCCCCAGCTTTCGCATGGCACGAATCTTTCCCTTATTACCCTGCGCTCAAACACAGGGCACTGGGATGCCACAAGAGGAAGTGGCTTTGGCAGAAAATGTCAAACCAGCGTTTAAGTGCAGGACCAAAGCCGGTCTGATGTGGATGAAATCAACTTGTTAAGTCAAATGAAAGGTCAAAGATATTTTCCACAGCGCTAAAAAAACACAAATAACTGTTATTTGAGCTGCTGGTAAAATCAGGATATCCAAGCTGGTCACCTTTTTAATGAAGGTAAAGAAATGAAAACGTTCGGAGACGCAGAAATTGAAAAAAACAGATATGGATATTGCAGAATGTTGCTTTTCTTTCTGTTACTTTAATATAATATCACTTTTATTCTGTAGTTTGTGGGGGAAGGTGAAAATAATCTCTACTTTGTATAATTATTAAAAACTAATTGTTCACATTAACCTGCAGCAACAAACCTCTGTGTCGCCTTTGCAGCATCTTCCAAAGAAATCTTTCACAAAAACTATAATACTTTCTAATGGGATTTATGACTGTAAAGTGGAAATAAAATGATACATGGTTATCAAATTCCTTTACAGATAAAAATAAGAAGTATAGAGTCCATGTGAAGTCAGCCCCTGTACTCCGACGCCCCTAAGAAAACAAATCTATGCAAAATTACAGGCCACATGTTTTTAGTAAATAGAGTCCACTTTTTTGTAATTTAATCTTATTACAAACAAAGCTAATGTATGAAGTCCTCGGTTTTCCTACAGTAAAACATGTTGGTGGCAGCATTAGACTGCTGGTACAGGGAAGCTGGTCAGGATGGAATAGAAGATGGATGGAGCTAATAAAGTCAATCGTGTATGAAAATCTATTAGAAGCTGCAAAAGACTTGCATCGAGAAGGGGGTTCATCTTTCAGCAGGACAACAACCCTAGACATACAGCGAGAGCTACAGTAGAATGGTTTAGATTAAAGAATATTAATGTTAGAATGGCCTAGTCAAAGTTCAGACCCAAATTCAATTGAGAATCTATATCAAGATTTTTTAGGAGACACTCTCTATCTAATCTGGCTGAGCTTGAGCTACTTAGCAAACATGTCTTGGCAAAAATGTCAGTCTCTTGTAAAATATCCCAAATGACCTGCAGCAAAAACTGCAGCAAAAGGTGGTTCTAAAATATTTTTACTTAGGGGAGCTAAATATAAATGCATTGCACAGTTTTTAGGATTTTTAATTTTGAAAAATATAAAAAACCATTTGTCCTTTTCCTTCCTCTTCAGAATCATGCACTATTTCATATCAGACTATCATATAAAAACCCAATTAAAGACATTGAAGTTTGTGGTTTAAGCGTAACAAAGCCTGAGAATAAAGGTTCAATGGCAATGAATACATAGCCATTACATTATCTTGTGCATTACATTACACAAGATAATGTAATGCATATTACAAGAACTGGGTTCCAATGTTTGCCCTATTCTTTAAATTATGTTTATTTATTTTATGCAGAGTAAAATTCATGCACCGTAAGTGAACATTGGCATACCATTAAATGCACAACTTCAGAGACAGAAATGCACTATTCTTTTGCAGATGGTTATGATCGAGTGGATGCTTTTGTTTTTGTTGGGAGGCCTTGGAGAAAAAAAAAAACAGCATGAGAATTACATGAAATGTCTATAGCCTAGATCTGTTTTCTCACACCATGCTACCACTTGGCCCTTGCACTTTACAGAGTAGATAAATAGTTTCATAAGAGCTTCTCAGTGTGGAGAGTAGCTCCTGCACACCCAAACTTTAAAAAAATGTTTCATTTCTGGTGCCAGCTGAGTGGAAAGTGCTTCCCATCGAGCTCACATCGGCCTTGAAGAGCAGATCTGCTTTTAAACTCTCTAACACCTTCTGACACAACTTACTTGCCTGCATGCTGTTACAGAAAAATGCCTTTTAGGGTAGAGAACGAGGAGGAGGGGAGGGCGAAGCTAAAAGAGTTATCTTTGGGTGTACCTGTATCGGATTAATCTCCATGAACTCTCATCCCTTTCTCTTTGCGAGTCAGTGCAGACGTAAGACACACTCGCTGGCATTTAAACACAAACCAGCTGGGTGATGAGAAGCTACACGACACGCCAGGAGACAGAGGGCTGGTTTTGTCTGATAGGAAATGAAAGGAGCAGACTCCACATCAGGACTTACTCATGCCTGAATCATTGACCAAAAAGTTGCACATCTTACCTGATGAAGGCTAAACTGTTTTCTACACCTGAGGGCTTTCAAGAGGTCAACCATTCATGACCTCAGAACATAAATTCTGTCAGTCAAAGAATCATTTGTTCTTTGTTGTGTTTTAGGAAAGGAATGGCTGCTGATTCTACAGTTTGTCATTGCAGTCATATTATGAGTCAGAAGTTTTTCCTTTAGTGGTTCATTTATGATCCATAAAATGGACAAATGAATCTACTGAAGTTATAAAATACTATTGAGAGTTTAAGGGCTGGTGTTTTCCTTCCCACCAATTCACACAGTTACCCTCCATGTTCAGCTACGTTGAGAAAAGCTCAAAATATAATTTGGAGCACTTTAAATAGCAAAAATTACTATTTAAACATAATTTTCTGATAAGATGCTGTATCAGAGCTGGCCCAAGGCATAAGGAAGCATAACCTGCTACTGTGGGCCCTAAAGCCAGCAGGGGGGCCCCTAGAGCACATGGGAAATGTGTTATTAAAGGGGAAAACAGGTCTATGTATTTAGATGTGTTCTGAATAATAAGATTTTAAAATAATTTTATTTGAAACTTTCAAGCATGGCAAGTGGAGCACCCATCACAGTGGCAGTTCCAAAGTCTGCAGCTCTGGGGGAGCTGCTGACATCCACAGCTCAGATGTGAGTATATTTTGACAGGATAATAACTAAGGCACTCAATAAATCTGGTTGTATTTGCAGTTTGGCACTAGCCATATAAGGGATAGCGGAAGAAGGTGCTCTGGGGAGATGTAAAAATAAGAATGCATTTTTATATTTTTATACGTACAAGAAGTTTGGAAACCATATATCATTTTCTATCCACTTAGGATTTCTATGCTGCATTGAGCTGTTTTTTCTCATAAAATAAAACAACTTTGAGTTTGTAAGTTGTCAAAATCTGAAAAAGTTTAAAGGATGAGAAACTTTTTGCAGACTATTTGGTTTGGACTGGTCAAAGTTTAAGTGCTTTCGACACTGATTACAGATTAAGTTTTATACTTTTCAAATGTTATATTTATTGTTTAAGTTCCTAATGCTTCTGATAAGCCATATAATAAAAAGTAAAATATCTGCAGAAAGGGCACACACACGGAAGAGTGTGTGTTTGGTTATGAATGGTGACCAGAAGAATGGACTTGCCCAGGGCAGCATTCGTGCAAGAACCGCCATGGTTTAAGAGGGGGCCAAAGTAAAACTCTTCTTTGGGCCCCTTATAATCTTGAACTGCGTTTGCGTAGGACTAATTGTACACTACAAATTAAGGAATTGTGTAACTTGAGTTACCATTCAGATCTTTAATACAGGAGCTCATGTTTGGCGTCGTTTACCACAATAAACCTGATTAAACAAATAATTTCCATACTCACCCAGCACTTCTTCCTGCTGTTTCATCTCCTGCTTTAGTTAAGCAAAGCACTCCAGCATGAACTGCAGCAGCCTGCCTGCTTCCTCCCAGCTCCACGCAGCGGACTATGAAATATTCAGAGGACAATTGGTTAAGTGGAGCTACCCAGTTGCCTGTTTTTCCTCCCCGAGGTATCTTTCCTTTTTGATCCTGCATTGCCTGGCGCCTTGCAAAACGCAACTTTGTCTGGCTTATTAAATAGTATGACCTGGAGAAAGAAAACGCCTGTTGCTTCTCAGCCGAGGCCATTGTGAGGGAGAAGAGCTGCTGACAGGCCTTAAATTGCTATAATGCTGTGTGACCAACAGTCATACCTAATCAATTTCTATTCTAAGTCCGAGCGGATGTTTTATTTTTCTTCTAAACAATTACATTCTTTAGCGCTTTTATGTCTTTGATGTCTTAGAGCTCGTGTTAAAAAAAAATATTAGACTTTAGTTTTTTTTTTTACTCATATTAACAGTCTCTCTGCACATATTTGCAGTCAAATAACTCGATGTACAGTGGGAAGTACATTGTAGATGGATGTAAATGCGCACGGAAGTCCTCCCTACTGCTTAATTACGCTAAAATTGGTCCAAGCTACTTTGCGAGCGCCATCAATAACCCCGCTCTGCATGGGGTCTGTATGATTAAAGTCCCCTTGCTTTATCGTAGGCCTCTTGATCTCCTCTCTAAAGGGCGGTGGGCCAATCAAAACCACACGCTGAGACGTCACGGAGACAGCCTGAAAAGCTGATTGGAGGAAGCGGGGCGAAGGGGACAGCCCCTGTCCTTTTATAGACGACCCCCGTCCTGCGCGTAAAAAACGCTACTGGGCAGTGCTGACAGGCGCAAAGACTCACAGTGGATACCTCACGCTTGAGCCGCTGCATTCCACTAAACGGACCACGCCGATGTGCATGGCCCCAACCTCTTTTATCATGATGAATCCTGTGCAGGGGTCACCGTCTCAAGACGCCAAACTGCAACTTCAGCAAAAGGAGGACACGGAAAGCACTGAGGGAGACGAGTTCCAGCCTAAAGACATGACCACAGATAAAGGATACAAGCTGCAGCGGAGCAGCCTTCCTTTCAGTGTCGAGTCGCTGATTTCCAAGAAGAGCACCTGTCGGACTTCCTACCCAGCCTCTGATTCGGCGGTGCTGCCGACGCCCGGGGCCGGTCAGGGCGCGCAGTTCTCTCCGAGGACTTTTTACGCAGAAAGAAGGCTTTCCGGGGAGAGTTCACAGGGAGTTCCCAAGAGCTCCGGGGAGGACTGTGCGCAGTTTTGCGAGAAAGAGCAGAGCACTTGGTTCCAGACGTCCTCCTTTTCTACACCTCCTCGTAAGTCCGTCCCATAGTTTATAAGATAAAAGAGCGCAACGGTAGCTTATTCATTATTTCATCAGCAGTCCATGGGTACATTTCAAACAAGTTCAACTAAGTTGTCAGGAGGTTAAAATCTATAATCCCTTAGCCTTCCTGCAGCCTGTGTTTACATTTCTGTAGCACCTTTTGTGTTTTCTTTACTCCTGTGGATCACAGAAATAATCCAAATTATGTTTTAATGCTTGACTATGATTGTTTTTATACATGATTGGTTATTTTGCTCCAAACTCAACTTTAAATGCTCGATTTCCAGGCAGGTAATAAGTCTGAGACACACGTTAAATTTAGTTGGATTGCAACTATTCAACTTTACAGTACACACAAATCAAATTCATGTCAAGTTATATGAAAATCAGATCGATTCTGTACAAACTATTCAGTTCAGTTGCACTGTGTGCAACTGAACTGAAACACACCCCTCTTTGTGAGCACGAATCCTCATGTATCTATAAACGTTTGCTCTGAATATTTAATAGTGCGCACTGTTATACGCATTGTTGAGTCTCTGATGCGCTGATCCAGCTGATCTCATATCAAACTAACCTCAAATATTTCCCATTTTCTCTGCAACAGGGAGCTCAAGTCCGACTCCGTGTACTCTAAGGAAGCACAAAAACAACAGGAAACCTCGCACTCCTTTCACTACCTCCCAACTGCTGGCGCTGGAGCGCAAGTTCCGTCAGAAACAGTACCTCTCCATCGCCGAGAGAGCCGAGTTTTCCAACTCTCTCAACCTTACGGAGACTCAGGTCAAAATCTGGTTCCAGAACCGCAGAGCCAAAGCCAAGAGACTGCAGGAGGCCGAGCTGGAGAAGTTCAAGTTGGCCTCTAAGCCCGTCCTGCCTGCGTTCGCGCTGCCTTTCCCCCTCGGAGCGCACATGAGTTCTCCTTCGTGGGGCCACTCCAACGCCTTTCCGAGGCCCAGCCTGCCGGTCCCGGGACTGTTTAGCGGACCCGTCACCTATGGGATGTACTATTTGTCATAGTATCTCCGGGAGGCTGCGTTGGGGATGGAACATTTTTTGTATTATCAATTTTAAACCTTCAAAGTAAAGTTGGGCCAATTTTTTAAACATGCGCATTCCTGGGACTAAAAGATCTCCACAATTTCTTTCCACTTGAGTCTTAAATTTCTCAGAGAAAAAAACGACTATTTTGTTTTTAAATGCCTTAATTTCAGGTGACCCATTGTGGGCCGCATCAGTATAAAAGTGGACGCCTAATTAGTCCGGAGCTGCAGGAAAAAAAGAGGGAAAGTGAAACAGAAAAGTACTTATTGTCGGTGTCTGTGCCTTATGACCGCGTCTTAATTGTCAATTGAAGTATTTCCTTTTTGTTATCCAACATTAACTGTGTGATTGTTCGGTGAAACTGCTGTATTGATTGTTATTTTTCCCAGCAGTTCCTGCCAGGTTTCTATATTTTGTAAAAACGACAAAAAGGGACCAAATTATATTTTAGAAAAATGTATTAGTTTTTAACTCTCACAATGTGGCCTTAATGGGTACTATAGTTTTTTTTTTTTGATTTGTTTTTTTTTTTTTTTGCTGTAATTGTAAATAAAATGTGTAGTGTTCAAGAAAAAGCATTGCAGCCCTGTTTGAAGGGCAGGGAAAGTGTTATTTATTGAATGTCTTTGTATCTGTACTGTGTACATATCTTTGTAATAAAACTGGCATTTAGTAAATAAACATTTAAAGACTTGAAAGTAAGTGTGAACATTTCTAAATGTATTTCAGAATTAATTAGAGTTGGATCGTGTGCGCCTGCTTTGTGCAAATTACACCTTAGACTTTAAACAATAACCTTTGTTTTTTTGGGACTTTCTTTTCAGTTGATGCTTTTTTTCCTTCCCACAGAAACACACCAGACAGAAGTCTGCCAAACCTCGATGCCTGATGTCAACTTTGAGGAATGCCAAATAATTGCATTTTTCCGTACTTTGTGCTAGTTTTCTATTCCTCTACTTTCTGAAACGTGTGAATTAGGGCTTAATTCCCTTATTGCACGTACTGACGCGAAAATTTGCACGTAAAATGTTGAAATCTATTATTCCAACGTGTCCTGCAGCCTGTGCATACTCTTTACCCATGCAGGATACAAAATTGCAGTATTTTCTCGATGCATTGTGCGCGTCTTTTTTCAAGTGTACATAAACATTACTTTCAAAGCAAATTTCCATATAAATTTAAAATTTATCTTAACTCAACATATTTTGTGTCAACATATGTTAAAATTACAAGCTATTGGAGAGCTGACATAAAAGTCACGGAGGTAAAAAAAAAATGCAATTAAGAAAATAAAACATAATAAGAAATGCTGATATATTGGCTACAAGGTGTTTAAATGCGCGAAACATCTCATCACCAAATTGGATGTAAAAATCTTAGGAAATCTGTACAACTTTTTTGTAACTTTTAAAAATGTACATGTAATTAAACGATCTTGGTTTCACAGCTGCACTTTCAGAGTCTGTATTTCTGAGGACTAAAAGCGACACGATCTAACTTATCGAAAAAAGAAAATACAATAAAACAACCATTGCTAAATCGATATTTAGTTTTAGAATAATTTATATAAAATTAGAAATATTTGCATTAATTAAATAAATAATGTATCCATAGCCATTTAAATGTGTCAACAACCTTACCGTAGAGATCCAAAAGTGCCTCGATCACCCCCAAAAACAATAATTTGATGAATTATTATTTATTTATGTGGTAAACTGTTCAATAACGGGAATGAAATAAATAAATAAGAAGTTCTTTACTTGGAATCAATTAAATACATAATTTGTTAAATTTGTTTAACAAATAATAAATGCATTCATAATTATTACAATTTGTCAATACTTTATTGAATAGACAAGTAAAAAACTATGTGATGACTTTAGTATTTATTCCTGTGTGATTACTGGGATCCTGGGTCTACGATGAAATATTTCAAGCTGTCACAAAGGCTCATCAAGCCCCACTCAAAGACTTTGACAGGTAAGACAGACATAAATAAATTCAGTGAAGCAGCACTGGAAATAAATAATAATTAAATATTCTTATGATTACATATATTTTTAGACATAAATTAAACATGGTAGTAATTGTCTACATATTTAATTATTTAACTATTTGTAATAAATTATTGACACATTTAAATAACGAGAGATCAATGTAATAAGAGTGCAATAAATGTATAACATTTTAGGCTTATTATTCTAGCTTGAAGCAAATGTTTAGCTCTAATTTGAGGAATGTTGAAAAGAAAAACACTGTATTTTAACCTTGATTTTCATTCTTGTGCCTGCTTACAGCAAATTAAGCCCTCAAATCCAATGTGAAATATAATGAGTAATATTTCAAGTTTCTTTTACAAATATTAAATATTATTTTACAGCTCCCAGCCACAGATATAGACCCGCATTAGGCCATAGAAATACATATAATAAACAGGCCACTCCTACAAACTTGCTTGGCACCCCAATATTATCTGTGGTCACCTTCTATCAGCACCAAGTCCGAACGTCCTGGGGGAGCCCTATTCAAGAGTTGAATCATCTGCAAGTGCTCAGTCTCTCCCATAGGGGGCAGTAATGAATCTCTACGGCACTCATTCCAGCTCGAGATAAAGGTCTTCCGTTGCTCTGTTCCGTCACAGTTATCTGCAGCGAGGTGAGTACACTGCAGTTTTACAGACTGAAAGATGGACGTGCAATAATTGTGTAAAAAATGTCGTGTTTGGTCCACGGCTGTGCCTTAATACAGGAAACAGTGTGGTGAACACACGGGGGGCTCGCTGTGGTGGAAAAAACGCTCTTGTTTTAAACGGAAACGTCTGACCTTGGCTAGCAGGCTAGCAGAACGAGCTAACGTTAGCCGGTGTTAATGTTAGAAAATGTCAAGGACGGTGATTTTTACTACAAGTTTAGTTCGGCATTTCATCTTTCAAACTGTTTAGTTTTTTTCAAAGCCACTACTTTGCATAGTTTAAGTTTAGATTGTGGTTAAAAGATCAATATTGCTTTTTGACCACATCAGTGATAAAAATTTAAAGTAGTTCACAAAAGAGGATAGTTGAAAGGTCCCAACGCATTTTATACTCACTGGCCTCATAATTCCAAATAACAGGCAGGAAAAGATGCTTATTAGGTGGCAATGCATTGTCTTGAGTTGATGTATTGTTTATGTACTCTAGTCATAGAAATAAAAATATAATTATTACAGGTGTACTTTATTCCAATACGGTTGTAAAATTTAGGAATCACATTTCCCGTTTATTCATTATAGCAACATTTTCCCACGTTGTATTTTTTTCTGCTGTATAGAGCTTTTTTTTTAACCTGTTTTTAAAGATGTGAAAACGAGGTCTCAATAAAATCATACAAAAGAATTCGTTAGAATTAGAACATTTTGAGTTCAGTCTAAAGACACGCTTTCATCCTTTTTCCAGTAAAGACTGGAAATGGTACCGATGTTGATTGTTTGGACGGAATCTGGACCTTTTGTGGGCTAACTAGGCATGTGCTAAGTTGTTTTTTATATAGCGACTTGAAAATATTAACTTTCCTACTATAACGTAAATAAAACTTTGTATGAGTTACTGTTCAGGGCAATGAAAAAAATGCATAATATAAATAAAAGTCTTCAACATGCAGAAGCGAATGAAAAGTTTCTTCTAAAAGGGATGGCGCAGCGAGGAACATAACCGCAAATCAAGTGTGTGGAGCACAAACGGCACACATTAATAGTAGCGTAAAAATAATATGGGGCCTCATGTACAAAGTGTGCGTACGCACTAAAACCTCGCGGCACAATGTTTTACGCACAACTCCGCATGTGCAAAAATTAATAGTGCGTTAAAGTTTGCGATAATTCACGCAAACGTTTTCAATCGACTATAATAAGCTAAAGTTTTAAAACTCACCTAAATACACCGAATTATAGCTCCATTCAGTTTTATTTAACTAAAGGAGCGTCAAACGTGTTGTGATTTAATGAGTTTGAGCTTTTATGGTTTCAACCTGAATGATAAGTGGACCACGTTTAACCTCATAAAATAATTCAACACATCTCAAAATTATGGAAACAACCTCAATCGGAAGTAAACTATAAATATTCCTCTTTTTTTTGTCACATTGATGTGAATGCATGTAAATTATCTAAGGGGCACGTTCATTCTCACTGGAAAAAAAAAAAACCGTGTTGGATCAGCACCTTAAGTTTGGACAAGCCAGGTGTGATGATTTTTAAGGTGGACAAGGTAATGACGGTTTTGGCTCTGCTGGAGGACAACGCCAATGGAAGAATTTGGTGGGAGTGTTTTTTGAAAGATCATACTGACCTGCTGGCACATAATGATGAGTGGCTTATTAGCCGCTTTAGATTGCCCAGGGCAATCTTCCTGGAGCTCTGCCAGGAACTGGCACCTGCGCTACAGAGGGGCACTAGGAGGAACCATGCGTTGCTGGTGCAAGTTTTCCCTGCGCTGGGATTCCTAACAAACGGAGCTTTTCAGAGGGAGCCTGCTGACAGATTAGGTATTCCCTAATCATCCCTGTGCCGTGCCATGCCAGGCGTATGGGACGGCCTCATCGTACGTTGCCCAAATATGTAAAATTCCCTTACACTGTTGCTAAACGGGCTTTAATTAAATTGCAATTTGCAGCCAATAGCCCATGTCCAAATGTGATTGTGGCTATCGACTATGAGGGGTCAAAGTAACAAAAATTAACTTGAAATGAATTGAAGGTGTGAAATACTGAACCTGGCAAAACTGTGTGCCGTTAAAAACCAACATGTGATTAAAATCGCCTCTGTGAAAATTAGAATCCGTGAATTTAGAGGTCATTAAAATGATAACGTTGTAAATATTAGTGTTATAAATAATAAAATCGGAATACGGCAGCAGCCCGGCGCGACCGCGGAATTTTGTAGTCCGTGACCCACAATTTCCCATGATTCATTGCGGGTCGAAGCAAATTGGTCGAGCTTGGGCAACAATGGCGGATGACGGTGGCAAAAATTGTGAATAAAAATGTAAATAATACTCTTTCTGTGACCTCAAATAAACGTTTAAGATGTTGTTAGGCGAGAATGTAGCTTTGTTGAACTTAAATATCAACTCAGTTTTCTAAGATTCCACTTAATAAAAAAAAAAAAGAGGTTCGGTGTTTCTCGGCACCAGCTCGTTTCGGCAGCTGTCCGACCAAGCAGTGTTCCCTCCCTCTTGAGGGCTCATCAACACGATGAGCCTGATTCCCGGCTCATCGTGTTGAACCTACCGCTGGGTTTAACTACTGGACCAATGTGGGTGGAACCCTAATTTGTCATTGTCCTTTTCCTTGTTTCCATGGAAATAAACCTTTGAAAAGATATACTCTTGTTTGTATATTGGACTCTTTTGAATAACAGGCTACTGCCTAAACCACAAAGCTATGGTGCACATCAGTGATTATTTGAGTTAAGTCCTTAGTTTGGTTGATTTGTTTCCTTTGACAAATAATCACCACAAATAGCCTGAAAATAATCCTACAGCTTCCCATTCATTTTGAAAATTTTTGAGAGCGCTGAATGCTGAGTTGTGGACCTTAGAGAACTTCCAGCAAATCGTTTATTGTCCCATTCCCGTACAAGGGCGAGCGATATCACTGCCTACTACTGAAAATGGCTATGGACTACAAGTACTTCGCTGTCGCGCCGGGGCTGCTGCCGTATTCCGATCTACCGGAAGTAACAAAAATTACACTGTGAAGGCAATGAATGATAAAACTGTAGTGGTAAAAATGGGAAACTTTAAATTTGATAACCTTAATATTTAGAACATTAATATTTACCATGTTATAATTTTAATGACCTCCAAATTCACAGATTCTAATTTTCACAGAGGAGAAATTAATTACAAGTTGGTTTTTATGGCACTCAGTTTTACCATCTTCAGTATTTCACACCTTCAATTTATTTCAAGTTAATTTTTGTTACTTTGACCCCTCATTATCCATAGCATTGCTATAAGGGCACCATCTGTTTAATGAAATTGCTTTTGCACCTGCCACATTTATGGCAGTCGCCACCTTCTGCCACTCGATTTCCTTGATTTTGTTAGTGATTTCAGAAGAATGACTGCCAAATAATATTCAATATCTTGCCTTCACTTCTGATACTAAAACCTCTGTTTCACATTACGTGAATCTCCTCTTTTTTTCCTTTCCTTACCGCCCCCATTGCCATAGTTGCCTTCCGGTTATTTATACAACTGTCATTTTACCACACGGTCATTATTTATGATTAAGAACCAGCACTAAATAAAAAAAATGCGATGTAGATAAAACACTAGGTTGCTGTTAATTAAATGTGCTGGATTAACCGATCATCAGCAGGTGTGATCACCTAGAAAAGCAGGAGTATTGTTAGTTTGCTACTCAGGAGCATACATGTTAACAGTTTTAAATGGGAATGATCTTAAGAGAAGCAGTTGTTGCTTCCTATTGGTCTGGAAATGATTAAAAGGCCCTTTCCAAGTGGAAAACAGGAGATCTGCCAATTTTAACAAAATTTTATGTCCCAATAAATTCACCCAAGGTAAAGGAGGTATATTATGGCCACACACAAAAATGATAATGGAAAATATCTAACATTGACTAGCAGGCTGAGGGAGCGCGCTAACATTAGCATGTGTTACTGTAAGAAGAAGGAATAGAAAGGAAATATTATTATTAGAACATTATGGAGAACCCTGAGCATCCTCTTCATTAGACTGTCCTACAACAACAGAGTGTCTTCAGTCAGAGGCTTCTTCAGATGTGCTGTAAGACAGACCTCTACAGGAGATCCTTCCTGCCCACAGCCATCAGCATCTACAACGGCTCTTTGAAGAAACCTGCATAATATGAGCTACAACAATATTTAATTTTCCTTTGGGATTAATAAAGTATTTTTGAATTGAATTGTATAGACGATCCATTTTGATCTTCTCATGATGTCACTGCAATAACGTAAACATTGTGATTAAAGCTTGATTGACATGATTTAAACTTTCTGCAGGAAAGTAGTATTTCGTTCTTAAACTCTGGTTGAATTCACCATTTGTGGGACTAAAGAATATTTTTTTCTTGTTTCAGATAGTCAACATGGCAGGCCGTCGTGCAGCCCTGAAGGCTATTGACTGGTTAGCATTTGCTGAGCGGGTTCCACCCAACCAGCGGGGCATGTTCAACGCTTTGAAGACTCGCACTGATGCCATCGCTGCAAAGTATGTCGCATACCATTGGTTGTAGTGGTTGATTTAACTGTGATCTATTTTTTCAGAATATGGTAGAGGAAAAATCCCTCTCTGTTTTCACTCTAAGGCAAAATGAAACAAATTGTGCATTAAGAAGATACTTTACTATGCGTAAGATGATTGTGAAAAACAAAGCTCTTACTCAATACATTTCTTAGCATACAGTGAGAAAATGGCACAATATGTAGAATATAAAGCTCAGTTTCTTACCGTTTCTTGATGGGGAGTTTACAAAATGCTAAAAAGACTTTAAGCATCAGTGTTTATTTGCCAGCTGAAAGAATTCAGAGGGTTTGGACTTTCAAAGTGTAAAGCTCACAGACACTCAATAAGAGGCTCACTATCCTGACAGGCTTAAGCCAGCTAGGAAACTGGAATTTCGTCTTGCTTTCAAAATAAAGTTAAATAAAAATAAATCTCTCTTAAACGTGTTTTGAGTAGTTTTTAAAATATCTTAACAGGCCTAACCCAGCCATCAATAGGGCTAAGTTGGACTTTCAAAATGTTTGTACAACAAAAGGCTCAAAATATTCAGTAAAGTATAGTAAAAGTGAGTTCCCACATTACTACATTAAACCAAATATTGTTGGCTTTTTAAAATAAGATTCGTTCTTCAAAAATAAAACTTTTATATTCCACATTTCTTTGCAAGTTAAATTCTTCAGAAATTTGACATGCATGAAGTGGCTGGCACCATGAAAATGTCTTTAGCAATTACTTCGTTATTTATATCTTTATTACATTGATTACCTTAAATTAAAACTATTTTTCTTTCTTTTTGTCCCAACAGGTTCTATACATTTCATTCTGAGAGTTTTGTCTGCTCGCCATTACTTTCTTTTTTAATCTGTTCAATCTGATTCTTCTGTTTATACCAGACTAGCCTCCCTGCCTGAGACTCCTGCAGCCATCGACTGGAGCTATTACAGGAGCGCTGTAGCTAAACCAGGGATGGTTGATGAGTTTGAGAAGAAGGTAATCTTCCTTTCTAAACGTGTAACTCCAGGGTTTTCATTAAAAGACTTGTTCTTAAGAATAAAAAATAAAAAGTGCTTATTTTATAGTAAAACTAGTCGAGAGATTTTTCTGGGTTTTTATCTAAAGCTGAATGTATTTTAAAATAAGATGCCATCTCCATAATCAGCCTGTTTTACTTGGATGTATGATCATCCAGCTGGGTTTTAATTTCATTATCAGGACTGGTTTGTGTGTTACAGTTATGAGACATTAATCTTGTTAATTTTGCAGTTCAAAGCTCTGCAGATCCCTGAGCCCGTCGACACACAGACGGCCTCCATCAGTGCACAGGAGGCTGAGGCTGTAAGTGGCTGCATCAAGCACAGAAATCAAAGAAATATTTGTTTGATTGTTACAAATATTTGTATTTATCTAACATTTGAAAACTGAACAAATTGGAAAGCCATACTGCATTTGCAGTATTGCTAAATATATATTCTTTAAGTTTACACAATTTGTCCCAAGTTTGCAGAACAAAACAAAGAACTAATAAATTGTCAAAATTTTATTTGCAGTTGGTTTATTTTCAGATCTCTTCTTTCACTTTCTTCTAACAGAACAAAAATGCGGCGTCCTACATTGAAGCATCAAAGGCCCGTATCGCTATGTATGAGCAAGAGGTAAGATAACAGTTGAAGTAGGTAGTTAATACTCGGTGACGGCCATGAAGGATGTTTTTTTAAATGCATTTTTTCCTCCTATTTTTTTTTTCTTTTTGTTTAGCTGGATAAATTTAAGAACATGATCCCCTTCGATCAGATGACCATTGAAGACCTGAACAATACCTTCCCTGAGACCAAGTTAGACAAGGCCAAGTATCCTTACTGGCCTCACAAGCCCATTGCAGAGCTGTAATCCCAATACCAGGCACTCATGTCTCAATAAAGATTATGTATTTTAAGGAGAATCGTTTATCGGCTTCATTATTTCACGGCTTTGTGAAAACTGTAAAGTGTTTGAGGAGAGACTAAGCAGTGATGTTGGTTGGTAGTTTTCAGGATTACACTGTTAAAATGTCTAACAATCTGTATTACTATTTAATGATTAAAATTACATTTTAATGGAGAATTTGATTATCACCTGAGAGTATTTTTTAGTTTTATCCACTTGGGGGCAGTGAAAGCCCGCTGAGGATTTTTCAACCTCTGGAATCCTCCATTTGTAGATTTGTTGGTGGTGTATAAAGACTGCTTAAAGTTTGTTACTCAGTCTTCTCTCTGCAGATGAGGAATTCACACAAAGGAGGGAAAAAGGAATTTAGTTACCTCAGTGATGGTCAAATGCTCAATACTTTACATCTAATCTGAATACGATATATGGGGAGTGTTTGTAACTCACAAGGAATGTAGCTCCAGTTAAGCATTGAGGGTCCAGGCTATGATTACTCCATTACATATACAGTGGAAGATACATGAAGTTTTACCCTTTAATTATTTTTAAAAGTTTTATGTGTTCATGGTTTTTCCAGCAAATACACACATATAGTTGAAAACTCAATGACGCAGACATCAACATAATAAAACCCTTTTGGACATAATTTACAAATCATGGTTAAAATATGTTAATTTTGTTTTAGCGTTTGTGATACAACAACATTGAAAACTTTCTTTTGGGGGGGATGCTCAAGACCTCTATTTCTTACTCCCTATAAGAAAAGTACATTCCCTCAAGGCAAAATATTTTTTACCCTACTGTTTCTGATGGCATAAACACAGTGGTACTTGGATAATTCTCTCTGGTCACTTTGCACATGCTTATACTTCTTGGTAGCGCTACCTCAGAACTACAGTGATTCACTAAGGCATCCTTTTATTACCTCAGTGCTGGGGAAAAATAAAACTATGCAACTTAATAGTGATATTGGATTCCTAGTACAAACCATGAAAAATGGACTATGCAACTACTTCATGACAAAAGTATTATTAACCAGAACTTATTTTTGACTTGTTTCTTAAATGTAGGTACAGGTAACATCCTGTTTTGTTTTGTTTTTTTAATATTGACCCTGCCATGTCTTATTCCAAGTTCCACTCAAAAGTTACCACTGCATACAAACTTTTTATATATTTTATTTCTGAAGCTTATAACCAATAGTTTATTGCAGGTAAGGGAAGTTTGTTTGTATAGCACTATTCATACATTATGCAGTTCGAAGTGTTTTACAGGAAAATAAAGGAACAGATAGCGAATTATACTAAAAACAAAAAAAAAGCATCAAAAGAACAACAGTTAAGATTTTATAAAAAATATTTAAACTGCACATAAAAAGAAATATTAGGATGCAAACCTTAAAACGCATAGATTATAGGTCAAAGAAAAGCTATCTTTGACCTTTAAACAGAAAAGCTGCAGTGACCATTAATGTTTTTGGGTCTGATTTAGGAGTGTATGGTTTCTGCTCATTCAGGTTTTAGGCAGTCTTTCCAGAGCTGAGATGCACATAAACTAAATGCTGTCCCACCTTGTTTACTTCTTGTCCTGGGAACACTGAGTGAAAGGCCAAAAAAGTGTACATTCTTGGTACCAGACCAACCACTCTAAAATGTGTTTAGACCTGTGCTCTATAGACCAATGAGGTTTTAAATTGTATTAATTAACAAACAGGGAGCCACTGCAAGAAGCAGTTTAATATGTTCTGTTTCCTTAGTGTTTGTGTTGTGTCCTGTTTTGATAGGAAATTGTGCTGTTTTTAAATTTTAAGCTAATTTAGTAATTGACTTTATGTAACTGTTAAAATCTTAGTCTTGAGTACATGATGAAATCGTTTTGGTATGATCTTTGATCTTTATGCTCAGAAAGTCTAGCTGAGTGCTGATTTGTAACCATGCCTGTTTGCGACCAAAAACAGTAACATGCCATTTCTTTATAAAGCTTGAGAAAAGTCTGACCCATCCACTCATGTTTATTTGGAAATACTGACCCAGTGACTGTAGTGGACTCTGGTGAAGTGGTGGCACAGAAATATAAAGTTGTGCTGTATCTGCTTAGATATTGTAAGATACTGTGCGTTTGTAACCTTAATCTTTTTAGCAGGAGAGACTTCCTGCAGAAGATCATATAGATGTTTAATAAAAGTGGTCAGAGAATGAAGCCTTGAGGAACCCCACATGTGATTACTTTTTGCTTTAATTTACAATTATCAAATGACACAAATTAGTCACAGTCTGCTCAATAAGATCTCAGTCAGTTTAGAAAAGCACCACAAAATCCCACCCACTTTCCCAATCTATCAATTTGTATGTTATTAACTGTGTCAAACGCAGCACTGACATTTGGTGAAATCCTGCGTATCTTATTAGACACGCATTGTTCTGACCGTTCACCTAAAGTCTCAGTGCTGCGCTGTGGTCTAACCTGACTGGAAACCATTTAAAGAAACTTTTTCTAATCAAAAAGGAGTAAATTACCAAAGTCAAAGCAGTGTCCACAAGAGGGTGCAGTAGCTTCAGTTATTAGGGTAAAATCTATGGACAGTATGATGAAATTCAGTATTTCTTCACCATGCTTTAACTTATCTTTAATCTTGGACTAATAACTGCAACTGATTGCAATTCCTACACATTGTAGGTCAATAGGCTTCTATTGGCTTTTATACCATATAACACATACATTGAATGATGAATCACGAGATGACTGTTTTAGAAACGAAAACGTAAGAGGAACAGTGAAAAAATATATAAAAGTTATCTATTTGGACATTGTCGGACTTCTGTGCTCTGAAGTGCTGTCTGGTTAAAGTTCGAATACAGGTAACTGCAATGGCAATCACTTTCATCGCCATCCAATCGAGACTTGAGCTTTTATTTTTCTGTAAGCTCATTGGGCATTGGTGTCTGTCTATAACAAGTATGGGCGGGACATTGCTATTTGGTCTTGCTCCGTAGTTCTGATTGGTTCGACTTTCATCATGTCTGTTGTTTGATTGGATAGTTATTGTGAAACAGGAGGGGCTTCATTAAACATTATTTTCGTTGTATTTTTACTTGAAAGTCAGTGACGATTGACGGGAGTGCATCAGCATAGGTAAGTTTCGCAGAAGAAATGGAATATTGAAATAACCAGGTCATGTTCGCTGCATATTTGAGCACAAAGCTATGTAACCGTAGACACGTTTGCGTTTAGTGTTTACGTAAATCGGGTCAGATGTTTCAGTAAGGAAATCATTGGTTCTCTGTCAAAATGCTCGCTTGGAGGTCAAACAGAGTATAAAACATGATTAGATGACGAAAATAATCTTATTGATGGTTGGTACTAGTACGTACATGTTTGTGGCAATATCTGTGGACTGTCATCGACAATGCAAGGACCCTGTTAGCCATTAGAGGTAATGTTAGCTAGGATTGGCAGCGTCCTGCCTTCCCCCTGTTTAATTTGCCTGTTTTTAATTAACGGATTTTAAACACTGGACATGTCGAGATAATAAAAGTTAAGATAAGTCATCTATCGCTTCTGTATGATCAACAAGGCCTTATGTATTGGTTATTGTATTTGATAATGTCCAGTTTTAGTTTGGACCACTTTACTCCATGTTTGCTAGTTTAGAGAATGGAAAACTCTTCTTTTTGTGTTCCTCCAATTGTTTCTTGACTTTCATGTTTACAACACAGCCAAACGTCCCTACTGAGGAAATTCCCAGAGGTCAGGAAGGCAACGGTGTGGAAGGACAACAAGCTAAACTATTTTGGTTGAATGGAAATATGATCAGAGTGCAGCTAAAGCACTTCAGTCTGTAAAGTCTGTAACTGTCTTATTGATTATACCTTTCTAATGTCAAACTCATCTGAAGTGCTTAAAAACAAATCTTTGACACTATTATTATAATTATAATTGATCTCATGGTTGAAACGGTTGTTTTTAAATAAAATAAAATAAAATCTGGTTCTTTGTGCTGGTAGTCTGTGTAGGTTTGACCCTGACATGGGGAGTCAACACTGGTTTCATTGTTTTCAAACAGACAATGGAAGCTGGCCTGTACAGAGGGAGGGTGATGGGGCACAAAGGCTTGGGATGATGGCTCACCCCTTTGCAGCTACAAGCCTGTACATCTCTTGCATTGTTGTTGCAAAACTCCAGTGTAAACAAACAAAATGACCGTATTGTGTAGCGACGAGTGTATTATTCAGCTTTATATTGATTTTCCACTGCATCAAATACTGTCAGCACAGTATTCAGCACTTTTTGCAACAGTATCATACTTTTGACAGTTTAATTATATATATATATATATGTAGACAGCTCAATTAGAGATAGAGAATTCACAAGAAATGGAATCATTTTATTTTAAATACAAGACAAACTAGTCCAATTTCAATATTCTTCATCTATATAAGTAAACCCAGCCTGTTTCATCAAGTTGTTGACACTGCAGCAACCTTTCTCCCTAATCACGCATTTGCCAAGAGAAGAAACCTCAACCTTTTTGCCAGAAGAGACTTCCAGCAGAACCAGGCTGAGTGTTAGTATCCATTGGCCGGAACCAGCTGGGGACTGTGTAAAATAAAATAAAAAAAACAGCAACATAAAAGCACTGGGTCAGTAATACAAGGAGTACACAGAGTTAATAGCAGCAATTGTTCCCTTAGTGACTTTGTCTATGAGAAAGATGCCGCCAAACACAGAAATCATGAACCAGGAAAACTTTTAGGGGGGAGGGAAAAAGACGAGAGCACACATAGTTTTGGACTCAGTGTACAATATAAAATGATGGTGAAAAAAACGACCAAACTTTCTTTGGTTTGTCTCTCAAACCAAATTTAAATCTCTACTCATCCATTTTTTGCTCAAAAAGAAAAAAAAAACTGCTTGTGTTTCAATGTAATATTTAGCATTTTAATGAAAATTAAATAACCATTTCTATTTTTTAATACCTGTTGAACAATTATTTACCAAAACATACACAGATCGACATCAATAACTGTAAGTAAGCAAGTAAGTAAAGTGCCTTTTTCAGACAAAATCATCACAAAGCGCTGTTCAGAACTGTGTCAAAGGCTCTTCAGGAAAGAGCACTGAGTCAGGAGTCCTTTCTATGGACTGAAAACCGTACACAGGAACACTGTATTTATACTGCTATAGTCTAAGACTATAGCAGTATAAATACAGAGATTGCTCAGGAGAACCTAATCTACTGCAACTGAAAGTTTTATCAAAAATAAAAGTTTTAAACCTAGCCTTAAAAGAAGATAGCGTGTTCACCTGAGACACAGGAGGCTGAAAACTGAAAGTCTGATATTAGTGCTAAATATTTCATCCCAGCAGTCCTGCAATATTGTACAGATTGAAACTGTGATGATGATTGTGATTCAATATATAGTATAGATCTGGATATGTATGAATATTTCTTGTTTGATTATTCTTGTCATTTGCATTCGTTAAGTCTAGGGCTGCAACTAACGAATATGTTGCTAATCAAATAATCTGTCAACCTTTTTTTTGATTAATCGATTAATAATTGGATAGCAAAAGGTGCTTAATAGAAGAATTTTTACAGAATTCAAACCAGGTGAATCTAAAACTATACTACTTGAGGAGTTCTGGATAGAGCATATTTACCAACATAGAAGGTTTTATCCTAAATGCAAAATATATATATTGTATTGTACAATTATGGCCTGAGCGGGGACAATCCTGAATGGGTTGTCCTTTCAGCAAATGGTATATTTCAGAGTCTGTATACTCCAATTAACGTTTATTTAATAACTAAATTAGTTGACGATTATTTCAATAATCCATTAATCACGATTAATCCGATACTTTTTTTTAGCCCTAGTTAAGTCAAAGCTATTAGTATTATTTATGCATTTGTTCAGTTTAGTATTGGTTATAACGTGTAGCTTTTTATTGGATATTTATTTAAGAAATATTGGCTGCATTAAAGAATGAATAAAACACCAGCGGCCTTTAAAGCTGTGCCCTTCATAGAGGCATCCTGTTCTGTGATTTGTTCATGAATCACAGAGTTACTCCCATGTAACACGACCCGCCATCCTCAGCCGTGCGCTGATTGAATTTCATTGATACAGCAGCACAGCCCCCCTCCCTCCGTCACTGATGCTGTGAAGCACATTAAACAGGAAATACAGAGCAGGCCTGCAGCCGATCCCACTGTGAGTGTTGGAGAGTGTGCCTGTATCAGTGAGAGATGCGGCATGTTTAGCAATTTGAGCAAATCTACAGATTTTCAGTTCATTTGATGGCTTATTACTGTGTTTTTATTTAACCATAAACTCAAAATGTTAATGTTCACATCTCATTATGCTGCTAAAACGTAAAAGACGATTTGAAGATGTACTCTGGGTTCTTGTTTACATTGTTGAAATTGGAATTATTGGTAGTCTGAATGACTAAAATACTCATTAACTAAAGCTCCCTGGTTATGAAACCTTTTTAACAATGAGATTTAGGAGGTTTGACATTAACTTGTTTGGACCACTCGAAAGTTTGTGGCTGGTTTTCGATGTCTGTTTTTTTTAAAAAGCTTTTACCCGCTGGTGCACATGATTATTCTCTTAGAATTATAATGTGATAAGATGTAAGAACAGCACTGAAGATTTCTGAAGATGAGATTTCTGAAAGGGTTTGTTGTTACAATGACAGCAAGTTATGTACTCCATTAAGCCTTCCTGTTTTCTGGTGAAAGTCTTGCTCTCTCGTAGAAATGTCTTGACATGTTTAAACCACATTTCACATCACTGTGCCTCCTCTGTCTGTAGTTTTGAATAGCTACCTCATGAGACTTCTTTCTTTAACCTAACTTCCACACTACATTGGGTTTAGCATTGGATGTTTTATTTTCTAACAAACTGGTTACCAGTCAGGGCCCATTAAGCTGATTACAGTCACAAGCCGGTTTCTTGGTGTGTCTCATATTTGCCTCATTAATCAAAACATAGATAGAAACTAAGAATGTCTGTTAAAAAAATTAACAAGGTTATTTGGAATAATAATGTTTCTTTTTTGTCCTGAAATACACTATATTGCCAAAAGTATTTGTCTTTTACATATACATGAAAATTGATGGCATCTTATTCTTAATGTATGAGGTTATTGTTACATTTGAAGTCATTGATTTGGAAGTGTGACCCAATGCTTTTTGCAGTATAGTCTACTTAGTTGTACTTGGCAAACATAGTTTGTGTTATTTGTCTGTTTTCCCTCAAATAATAATGTCTGCTATAGAAGCTAGATATTAATTCACCTCTGCTGCTAAGGTAATATAGCCATACATGTTTCTACAGGCTTGTGTCAGTTAAGGAAGATGTGAAATAATACCTTTTTATTGTTTTAGCTTTTTGTACTTGAAATGGAATGCTTGGCACATACAGGCAATCTGTTATAAAACATGGTCACTTTAATATGTAAATTGTGCGTTATACTTTATATTTATAAAATACTGTTACAAATTATACATTTTGCACTTCCTTGTAATAATGAAATCTTTTTCAGCTGCAGTTCTTGAGGAGAATGAACTGTGGTCGACCATTTTCTAAATTAAATGTTTCAAATGATCAAAAATAATATTAAAGAAAGGTCAGCCAGGGAAATACAAAACCAAATTTCAAATTATAATTAATTTTTTCAAGGTAAATGGTGATCTAAACCAACCTGACACTGTGTGAAAAGTAATTGCCCTCTAAACTAAATATTTAGCTCTGCTGCTCTCAGCAGTGACAGCTGGCCTTAAGCGTTTTCCATTACTATCAATGAGTTTATTTTACATCTGAGAATGATTTGTTGCCTTATGGCACTGACCGTTCATTTCACTGCGTCTAAGTCGGATTTAGACTTTAGGCCATTTGACAACTTTTTTTGTAAATTTGTTTTGGAGCCATTCGGAAGCCGATTTGCTGTTGTTGTTCGGGTCATTGTCCTTTTATACAACTCCCAGTGCACTTGAGGTTACGGTCAAAAACTAAGGCCCGAACTTTCTTTTACAGGATTTTCTGGTAGACAGCAAATTCATGATTACAGGAATTCCATGTGGTCCTGATGAAGCAAAGCAGCCCGAGAACATTTTTCTGATCATGACCATGTTTTGCTGTCTGTTTTGTGTTCATTTTCTGAAATAATGTGTTAGTTATGCTGGATATAGTGGTAAAGAGTTCCACTTTTGTCTCTTGGGTCTACAGAAATCTTCCCAAAAGTCTTGGGGATCATCAACATGTGTTTTGGCAAACGTGAGATGGGTTAGTTGTGGGCAGCACTGCTTTCAACCTTTGAACTTTCCCACGAAGGCCAGTTTGGTTCATTGTCTTTCTTATTTCTCAGGATGAGTCGTTTAAAATGAAGAAAACATGGAAAATTCTTAAAGGTCTTAAAGGATTATTTCAAGACCTTTAAGAATGTTCCATGTTTTCTTCATTTGTGAATAATGGGTCTCCCTGGGGTTGCTGGTATCCCAAAGCCTTAAAAATAGCTTAGTAACCCTTTCCAGACTGATAGATGTCGGTGACTGTTTCTTTCTTATAAGTTCTTGAAGTTTTGATCAGGACATGATGTGTTGCTTTTTGAGATCTTTTAGTCTAGTTTTTGTTGTCAGACAAGTGGTTTCTTTTTTCAACAGGTCTTGCAACATTTGGGCCAGGGTGTAGCTTGTGAAATCGAACTCGTCTTGCTAAAAAACTTAATCAGTTAGTCAATGTTAATTCATAACTGTAGGGGGCAATAACTTTTGCATTGACTCCTGTTATCATCGTCTTACAGTAAAATCAGTTTGATCAGAAATATTTAAGTGTGATTAAAAAGGCAGAAAGAAGAAATCTGTTAGACCATAAATGGTTTTTCACAGCTTTGTAGTTGTGGTGTATAGAGGAAGTGAAGAAACCAGACACCGACTGAGAGCACGGACAGGGAGGTGGTTCTTGATAAGCTGTAAGGGAGGAGTATGTGTGTTAAAAACAGGGAGAAATGTTTGCCATAGGAGGTATGGAGCTTTAATCGGGGCTAATTTGTCAGTGAGGTCAAGGTTTGCTTGAAGAAAAAGCCCAGTGGCTGATATGCAGCCTGCAGTGCATTATTTCTAGCAGGTTTAGTGACTTTCCTCATTCATTTCAGAGCACTTTGTTGCTTTGCATCAAAATAATCCTATTGTGCGTCACCTTGTAACCTTGCAGGCTGACTCACTGATGAGACAGAAAGCTGTGATACATGAACAAAAATGAAATCTGAAATGAACTTTGTTGAGAAAACCTTGGTTTTGCATGATTATGTATGAATATGTTTTTAAAGTTCAAATTAAATCCCTAACAGAAGTGGTGGGAATTTATTGTGTGACAGACAAACCTGGCGTAACTTTCTCAGCGGATAGCTTTTTTTGTAACCTTACTAAAGGGTAACTGCCATTCAAAGCAGCTAGCAAGCAACTCATTTTGCCAACTTCTTCCTCGACATGTTAATTTAAAGTGTGGGATGAGGTCAGTTTAAAATTTTATATTATAGTTTTCGAAGCTTGCTTCTGCAGGTGTATGCAAACAGTGTCCGACCCTTGACTCAAGAGTAAAGTGTCCCAAAGCCTTTGAACTCCAACAAGTAAAACAATTTAATGCTTATAGCATTAATAACTAATATATGATGCAAAAGACAGTTTAAAATGTCGATTCAAATTCTTCCGTCTCCATTTTAACTCTATAAAACACTGTGTTACACTGCAACTTTGTTACTGTGTTACTTTCTCATAGCTTTGTGATTTTGACTTTGTTCAGGAAGGCTAGAATATCTTCTTAAAAGGTCTGAAGGTCAAAGGTTTTACAAAAACCAAAGATTGCAGGGCGGCAACAAAATTCTGATTGGTGCATCTATAATCTTACTTCATTTATGACTTACATCGGTGGTGTCCTTACTTTTTCTCATGTGGACCAAAATCATAAAGTTGAAAGTGTTTATGGGCCACAACAATGTGATTTTAAATTTAAAACGCAAAAATAATGTTATTGTGATTGTTAGGTACAGGGGTTGGACAATGAAACTGAAACACCTGTCATTTTAGTGTGGGAGGTTTCATGGCTAAATTGGACCAGCCTGGTAGCCAGTCTTCACTGATTGCACATTGCACCAGTAAGAGCAGAGTGTGAAGGTTCAATTAGTAGGGTAAGAGCACAGTTTTGCTCAAAATATTAAAATGCACAGAACATTATGGGTGACATACCAGAGTTCAAAAGAGGACAAATTGTTGGTGCACGTCTTGCTGGCGCATCTGTGACCAAGACAGCAAGTCTTTGTGATGTATCAAGAGCCACGGTATCCATGGTAATGTCAGCATACCACCAAGAAAGGACGAAACCACATCCAACAGGATAACTGTGGACGCAAGAGGAAGCTGTCTGAAAGGGATATTCGGGCGCTAAACCCGGATTGTATCCAAAAAACATAAAACCACGGCTGCCCAAATCACGGCAGAATTAAATGTGCACCTCAACTCTCCTGTTTCCACCAGAAACTGTCCGCCGGGAGCTCCACAGGGTCAATATACACAGCCGCACTGCTCATAGCCAAACCTTTGGTCACTCATGCCAATGCCAAACGTCGGTTTCAATGGTGCAAGGAGCGCAAATCTTGGGCTGTGGACAATGTGAAAACATGTATTGTTCTCTGATGAGTCCACCTTTACTGTTTCCCCCACATCCGGGAGAGTTACGGTGTGGAGAAGTCCCAAAGAAGCGTACCACCCAGACTGTTGCATGCCCAGAGTGAAGCATGGGGTGGATCAGTGATGGTTTGGGCTGCTATATCATGTCATTCCCTTGGCCCAATACTTGTGCTAGATGGGCGTGTCACTGCCAAGGACTACCGAACCATTCTTGAGGACCATGTGCATCCAACGGTTCAAACATTGTATCCTGAAGGCGGTGCCGTGTATCAGGATGACAATGCACCAATACACACAGCAAGGACTGGTGAAAGATTGGTTTGATGAACATGAAAGTGAAGTTGAACATATCCCATGGCCTGCACAGTCACCAGATCTAAATATTATTGAGCCACTTTGGGGTGTTTTGGAGGAGCGAGTCAGGAAATGTTTTCCTCCACCAGTATCACGTAGTGACCTGGCCACTATCCTGCAAGAAGAATGGCTTAAAATCCCTCTGACCACTGTGCAGGACTTGTATATGTCATTCCCAAGACGAATTGACGCTGTATTGGCCGCAAAAGGAGGTCCTACACCATACTAATAACTTATTGTGATGTAAAACCAGGTGTTTCAGTTTCATTGTCCAACCCCTGTAAATCACTGTAGATCCGAAACGTTTAGGCCTCGGAAGGGTGCCTTAAAATAAAAGCACAATTACCTAATGTTTTGGGGGGTCAAATGTTTTTCATTTTGTTCGGCAGGGCATGAAGAGGGCAGGGGTCACTCTTTCTTGGCTAGTCCCATGTCTGCTTTTGAGTAAAGGTCGCTGAGTGTTTGTGGTCTTACGTCCTATGAAACTAGAATTGAAGCATGTGGTTGACAAAAGATTAACAATTTTTGTTGTAACTCACATTTTAAGAATTTTAAAAAAGATTTTCATTTCACAGTGAAAATCTCACTATGAAAAATTGAAAACGGTGTACATCCGCTCACCCACCTCTGCTGGCTGGCCAAATTAATACCGTCCTTGAACTGCAGTTGGCCGCTGGCTCATATGGATGGAGCAAGTTTAATATCAGTCGTTCTAACATAAAGTGTCCAAATGAACTCTGATGTGTAAAACTGAGCCAGTGCAAACAGAAGCAGCCCATTTTGTTTTTTGGCTCATCCAAACAATTGATTAGATCAACAACAAGGTCAATAAGTCCTGCTCTACACCTGCCTCTATTAAATGTTCCTGTTTGTCTGTAGTGGCCGTTGATGGACCATCCCTATGAAGACACAAGGCTACAATGGGACAGAGTACCTCAGAACAAGAGGTCCAAGAAGACACTTCCACGGTATGTATTGGATTAATGAATGTGGTTTTGAGTTCAAATTTGTTATTACTTAGAAGAATATAGTGATACTAAAGGCGTTATGTGGGGTGTTTCGCTACTGGATTAAACAAGTATTTTTGGTTTGATTCCCTCTGTAAAGGTGTTTATGCTCTTTTTTGCCTTTTTTGCCAAATGTATGAAACATGCACTCCATTTCTTCCTGCAATCTTTCTCTTGGAAGTAAAACTGGATCCATTGTTTTAGGACAAAACATCGACGTGTTCTGTGTTTATACTTGAAACTGAAAGAACATAGCTCTGGTGAAATGCCATTTCTTTGTGACATTAAAAAGTGAAACCATGATCAATGATTGAAAAACATTTTCTACCCTTAATGGGTCATATGTTCTGTAAAATGTATTGTTCATTTCAAATAGATTGTTTTTGGAGAAAAATATAATAAAATAAAGCTGCAGTAACGTGAGTGCATATGAGTTATTTCACCCTTTTCGCTCTAGTAGATTCATTTTTTATTTGAATTATACAGGATATATGTCACAAGTGGAAAATTAAAGATTACGTTCAAAACCTGGTATTTCAAAGAGGGTGTGAACTTGAACTTGAACTTGTACACAGTGCTATATCTGATGGATTGCCAAACACACACAAGGTAAACAGTCGTGTTTATCTTGAATCTTGTATAAACTGCACAGGCATGCTTTTTTGATTATTTCTTACTTTCATGCTTTTAAACTTTTAGCGATTAAGACCTTTTTTATCATCCTAACCCTATGTTGGTAGGAAATGGCAAAAAGAAGCTCTGTGTAATGTTTTTTTAATTGTATCCAACATGGAGGAAAAGGACAGGTCAGGTGAGAAATAAATTCAACCAGGCAATGGTGCCTGCAGGGCAAATTCCTGGTTCCCACATGCTTTTGCAGCTCAGTGGAGTTATAGCCACTGGGGCTTCTTCTCATGAAGCTACATTGCAGTGTGAGACAGTTATCTCGTAGTTATCACGTGTACTAGCATGCTACTGCATTTCTTCTTTTGTCTTTCAGGACAGATTTGAAAACCTCAAGACCCATGTGGAGGAAGAACTACATACGAGCATGGTGAGAGTGTGGCTTAATGTCACTGCAACAGTTTCATTTCCGTCTTCTTTCTCTTTCAGCTCTTTTACCACTGCAGCAGGAGATTTTATTACTGAAAGTTTAGTCCACCACTAACTGTAAAGCAGCTTTGATGAAAATGCTTTCATTAAAACCTATTATTATTTTGTTTTATCATCCACTTCCTTTCTTCCTTTTTCTGTTCTATCTTCAGATGGCGGGGATGGTTATTGGTGCCGGCGTCGCCATAGTCCTCATCGCCATCGTCATCTTCTTCATTATGCGGAGGATCCAGCGTCGAAGTCAGTAAACGCAGAGGCCCTTTTCTTGGTAACATTGTTGTGGGCAAAGTACATTATACAGCTCTGGTTCATTTTGCCTTTAACTTTTCTATCTTGCAGACATAGAGGCTCAGGAGGCACCAAAGTATCGCTTTCGTAAGAGAGACAAAGTCATGTTCTACGGACGAAAGATTATGCGGAAAGTGAGTGGCTACATTTTGTGACGTTGCAACCACAAACTTCCACGTAATTTATTCAGATGTTATTTGACAGGCCAACATAAAGCTGCACAAAGTTAAGGGGTAGAGGACAATTGAGATATGTGTTTCAAATGTTTTAAAAAACAAAAATGTGAAAAAATGTTTAGCCTGATTAGTTCTTCAGACGTCACTTAAATGGTGAACTGCCCATCTTTGTGCAATTGAATCTCAATAGAAATACAGCTGTTTTGTGAAGGCATTAGAGGTTTGTTAGAGGAACACATCAAAAAGATGCTAAAAGGACCATGGTAACTTTGGATGAGCTCCAGAGAACCATAGCTCAGATGGGAGAATCTACTGACTGGACAACTATTAGCTGTCTGTTTAAAATCTGACCTTTTTATAGATGAGTGAAAAGATGAAAGCCATAAGAAGTTCTATTTGCAGTTTGGTTACAGTTCATTTAGGGGACACAGAAATATCTAAACGAAGAGGCTTTGGACAGATGGGGTCAACATTTAACTGTTTGGCTTATTTGCAAAACGCTATGTGTGGCAGAAAATGAGCACTGCACATCAATCAATCAATCAATCAGTTTATTCACTCGATGTAATAAATGTCATCAAGTCTAAAATACATACTCTAACATTACTTGCTGAACACAAGTGAAAGGCAGCAGGAAGAAGAAATATCTTGTATAAGCCTTCTCAGTGATTACTAAATAAATTTCATGGCAGTGTTCAATAGATTAACTTACAGTATAAGTTGCAAACAATATCAGTCTCCTCACTATAACTTAGAACTACATAAGAATTTATAGTTTTTTCTTAATTGTTTTGAATTAATTTATAGTTGGACATTTTTTTAATTCCTCATCCAAATTATTCCACAGTTTTTCTCCATATACCGAGATACACATTTGCTGTAAAGTTGTACGCACAATTCTACTTTTAAAATTGTACTTCTTTCTCTTGCTTCTATGACTTGATCTTAAAACAAAGAACATTTTTTGCAATAATCTCTTTCTGGCTTTAAACCTGACTAGCTGGAGCTAAATTCAGGACAATCCTGGAGTAAAACAGATTATAGGCTGCAAAAGACTTAGAAAGTAGAGTGAAGGTTCACCTTCCTACATGAAGACAAAACTAAAACACTGCCAGAGCTACAATGGGATGGTTTAGCATTGTTAGAATGGCCCAGTCAAAGTCTAGAACTAAATCCAGTTAAGAATGTGTGACAAAAATTTAAAATTGTTGCTTACAGATGATTTCCATCCAAGCTGCTTGAAGAATAGGCAAAAAGTTCTGTCTCTACTGGTGCAAAGCTGGTAGAGACATACCCTAAAGGACCTGCAGCAGTAATTGCAGAGAAAGGTGCTTGTAAAAATATTGACTCAGTGAGATGGAAATACAAATGCACACACAGTTTTCAGATTTTTATTTTTAAACAATTTGACTGTCACTCATCACTTACCTTTGACTGTAAATCCCAGTAAATCAATTTGGGTTTGTAGTTGAAACATGACAAAATGTTGAACGATTCAAGACGCGGTACTTTCAAATCGTATTTAAAGCTGACCCTTGCTCAGAGGCACATGTTTTTACAAAAAGAAACTTTAGCATGGGAACCTATATTCACATCCATTTTCTGACAGGTTTCCCAGTCTACCTCTTCACTGGTGGGGACATCCTCCTCCTCTTCCTCATCCTCACGTACACGCCTAAAGAAGAAGCAAAAAATGCTCAACATCGCCAAAAAGTAAAATACACTTCACAAAATGTGTGCCCTCTACTCTTCTTCGTCCTCTTTTCATCACTTTGTTACTTTTTGTCGCACTTGTGCAGGATCCTACGCTTCAAGAAGGAGGTGCCCATCCTTCAGGCGAAGGAGCCTCCTCCCTCAGTGCTAGAGGCAGATCTCACCGAATTTGACGTGGCCAACTCCCACCTCCCCTCTGAGGTGCTCTACATGCTCAAAAATGTCCGGTAGGTCATGAAATAAGGCACTTTTCACAGTTCTAGCTGCTATTTTTGTTCATGCTGTACGTTTACATTCTTGTCTTCACAACTTTTCATTTGTCTGTTGTAGCGTGCTGGGTCACTTTGAGAAGCCCCTCTTCCTGGAGCTGTGCAAACACATGGTCTTTCTGCAGTTCCAGCAGGGAGAGTACGTCTTCAGGCCAGGACAGCCAGACAGCAGTATCTACGTGGTTCAGGATGGAAAGCTAGAACTGTGCCTTACAGGAATGGTGATGCTGCATTTCATGTCTCTTCTTAATTTCGAAGCTTGCTCACACGCAAAGAAATTAACAGTCTCAGATTTTCTGTGCTAGTTTCATGTTTAATGTTAATTAGGTTTGTCCAAATAGTATTTTGATCTAATCAACACTGAACAAAATAAAAAAAAGTAAGCCCATTCATGTAGAAATTTACATAAACAGAGCGCTTTTCTTCTTACTGAGTTGGCACACAAATTTGCGCAGTGGGAATGCAGACACAGAGGCTCAGCCTGCAGCTTGTATAATGGCTCATAATCAACCCAGTAAGCGGCCGCTGGAAGTTTAAAACTTCTCTAACATGGCAGAAGAAGGACCTTTTATGACCTTTAGTCAAGAAGGTGAAGACTAAAGCGGTGTTTGAGGTGTTTCACTATTGAGGGAGATGAGCAGGAAAAGAAGGATATCGATGAGCCCTGATGCTAGCTGTATTGCAGAGCGATGGGTAGAAAACCAATCAGCTCTACAGAGTTGGCAAAATGTCCTGAAGACTGAAACTATGATGTTTAGAAAGAATTTAAAAAGGTCCCTTTTCAAACTCCCATTTTAACAACACCAAAGTATTAAACATGCCAGACGAAATAAGCAAACATTATCGGTTATATATTAGCATCTTGCCGCTAACCCTTTGGCTCCGCCCCCCTTGGTTACTAATTGAAGCATGGTCAGCAAGATGACAGACGACTCAGTTGGGTACGAGACAAACAAACTACAAAGGTAGAGAAAGATGAAGAGGGGAAAGACGTGTCTTTTATCGCGCCTTAATCCTAATATGTCAATTACTGCCCAATTCCTTCAATATGAACCTGGGACACGCAATATGCATGTCACAGGGACTTTAAGACTTGTTGTTTGTTTTTCTTAAGTTTCTTAAGACCTAGATAAAAGCTGACAAAGTCCTCCAGAATTTAGTCAGAACCACTAGCAACCTACAGCACTGATTGTAGTCCGTCACTAAAGAAAACATAATGCAAAGCTTCCAGAAACAGATATTGAACAGGGCTGCTGCTAAAAACATTTGCATGAATCATATCCTTATTTACACTGTGAAGAAACCTGCTTTCTGAGTACTTGTAAAACTTGATCCAAGATAAACAATTCCTTTAAGGTTTTTCACACGTCTGACCATTGTTATGTATACTGTTTGTGTATACAGGAAATTAAGCTCTTTTTCACTAAATGGCTCCTGAATTGTCTGCTACACATTGCTTTTGGCCAAATTAAGAAAATTAGAGATACTTTCTATTGTTGTTTTTTATTATCTAATAATAACCTTATGCCTTAAAAAATTTCTGCCGCATCTGTGAGAGGAAGTTGGAGCACCTGGAGAAAACCCACAAATACACGAGGAGAACATGCAAACCCAAAGTGCAGAAAGACCACAGGCTAGGATTCACACCCAGGGTGTTTTTTAGGCTTCTTGGCTGCTGCCTGGTAACTGAAAGCCTCAGCTCCCTCCACATTGAGGTCTGTAGACGGCCTGCAACACTTTTTAACCTGACCCTTTGTCTTTTTTAGCCACTCCTTGGTTGTATTTTTTGGCTCATTGCCATTGCAGAATACTCATTTATGACCCACCTGTCTTCTGACTGAGGGGAAAAACGTCTAATCCGAGATTCTTTGATAAATGACCCTGTTCATTAACCCCTCAATAGGGCGAACTCATAATGTACCCATATCAATAAACATATATACTTTCCACTTACGTGCTTGACTGAAGGAATGGTGTTCTTCCGGTGACACTCAGCATTTCTCAAAGCACAGCGGGTTGAGTTGACACCAGAAACTTAAATTTTGGTCTTGCAAAACTTTTTCCCAGCCCTATTGTGAATTATTTAGATGTTCACCGGCAAACTTAATAGAGATCTGTACGTCTGCCTGCTATAACAGAGGGCTGCAAGGTTGTAATCCTTTACAGGACAGCGTGTTAGCAGCTCTTGTCTCAGTTGCCTTCGGATCTTTAACAAGCTCCTAGGGTGATCACTCACCTTTCTTATGATCATTCTTGCTCTATCAGGCAAAATCTTGGATGGAGCTCCAGTCTGTTGGAAACAGCTGATCATTTTATATTTATTCTATTTTTGAATAATCACACCCACAGCTATCACTTTCTCACTAAGCTTCTTGCAGATGGTCTTGTACTTTGTGCAGATCCATCTTGTCCCCGAAGCTCTTGGACAGCTCCTTCGTCTCACTCCTGGTGGTGGAGAAGTTGGATTTTAAGAAACTGATTTTGTGGAAAGGTGTGCTTTCTACACATAACAAGTTGAGTTTAGGAGTATCTGTAAATAACTGACTGGTCGGTGTGCCACTTTAGCTTATAACCAGTCAAGTCTCTGTTCTGGTTGTAGAGCCTTAAATACCTATTTCACCTATAGATATGCAAATTGAATAATTTATTTTCAATAATCTTTGGGTGGATATTCTGTCTCTTCACATTAAAATGAAACTACCATTAAAAGTCAGAGACTGGTTTTATATTCAGCATTTGTCCTGATAGAAGATATCTTTTCAAATGTATCTTTCTACATTTGTCTGTAACAGAATTAGTAAAAATAAAACAGTTGAATGTAAAGCTGTTGCCATGCAGACCTATCTGAATGTCTCCCTATCCTCCAGGATGGCAAAGAGAGTGTGGTCAAGGAAGTTTATGCTGGAGACAGTGTTCACAGCCTCCTCAGCATTCTGGATGTCATTACAGTAGGTCACACCACACAATGCAAACAGACCTACATACAGAGGCTTTCCCATTATCCAGATACACAGATAATTATCACCCTCAGTGAGATGAAATCCTGTTATCACACTGTCTCAACAACTCAGCATAGATTATCAGTCAGTCAGTCACTTTCTACCGCTTATTCCATAGTGGGTCGTGGAGCATAGATTATATATGCCTGAAATAATTTTTATTGCTACTTACTCTCAAAGCCGTCTTTCTCTACATAACTCACAGAAATGTTGATGATGGTTGCAGTAATCCTGGTGAATGTTGGAAACTACCTAAATACAGTTTAAGAATTAAAAAGAGGTGTGAAGTATAGCAGTCTAAACAATGTTTGTTTGCAGGGCCATCAGAAGCCTTACAGAACCGTGTCGGCACGAGCTGCAGAGGTTTCCACTGTTCTCCGTTTACCTGTTGAGGCCTTCCTCTCTATATTTGAGAAGTATCCTGAGAGTCTGGTGCGAGTAGTTCAGGTAAGTTTTTTGTTTCTCTTCATTTTGCTGTTATCTGTGCTAGATTCTGAATATGGCTTAGGTGGGTGAGTAGTAAATACATTTCATTTATATAGCATTGTTGCAGACGGAAAAAATCAAAGTGCTTCAAAAAGACAGAGCAGAAAAATTAAAACATTTTGGTTTGAGGCCCTGAAGGCTCCATTTGGAATACATGACTGAAACTATTCAGATATAGTCGGGAGCTTTACCACACAGGGCCCTGAAAGTTGCAGTCGAGATTTTTAAACATCTATGTTTTAAACTTAACTATGAAGAGGTAACCAGTGCAAAGACATTAAAACAAGTGATCCAAGCACTTATGTTTGTTCCAGTTAGAAATCTTGCTGCAGAGTTTTGGAAAACTGAAGGCTCTTTTGACATGTGAAAAGTGTCTTACAATAGATTTAATGATAGGAAATAATAGCATGAATAATTATGTCGAGTTCATGGTAATTTGGAAATATTTCTTGAATAAAAAAAGACTGTTTCGGACAGGTTGTTTTGAGTGAACTTCAAGAGACTGAAATCAGCCGAAAACAACACTTATGCCTCTTTTCCTTTCACGGTTCCAGCACCACACGGCTCCACTGCGTTCGATCTCCGTCTACTCCGCACCAAAGTTGTTTTGTTTCCATTGACTCACTAATGGCTCAAGTTATGGTTGAAGCCCCACCTCCAGCCGTCAGGGTGCTATTCTGTGCTGCTGTTAATGTTACTGTCCTATGGTTCGGTTTGAGCTTACAAAACATGAGATAAGTTTCAAGTACAAACATGCAAAGTAAATTTAATACCCACCGTCGCACACAATGTTCTCCATGTTCTCGGCTTTTGGTTTGACCCAGCTCCGGCCATTGTGGTCCTTAATATTTTTGTAGTCGCTCTTTAGATGTTAAGTTTTTCCCCGGCACCGCAGTAAAACCGGGGCTTGTCATTCTCTTCGCTACATTGGGGTACACTTTCTCATGCCGCTGACATACAATGGACCACACTCATGGCTAATCAGTAAACAGCAGACAGTTCACTTCACATTTCCGCCCTGCTCAGCCCAGATAGGACATACTGATGAGCAGGTACCAAGAAAGACAGTACCAGGCCGGTAAAAGCGGGTAATGGAAAAGGTTGCACAAAGGGTTTGGTGGAGCCGGGCAAAGTAGAGCCCATGGAAAAGGTGCACTAGATTTGTTAAGTTTCTCTTGACAGACGAATTCAGATGTCCAATTTTTGCCTGATCAGAGGAACCGTGCTCTCCGTTGCTGCAAGTTGCCGTGCCCTCCGGAGGAATAATCAGTGATCAATCTTCCCAGAGTACAGTCTAAGGGAATATATATTTTTTCTAACCGCTTTCAAATTTGTTTTAGGTACTAAAGTAATTCAGAGGGTTTTAGGAACTTATAATTCTTGAAGGAGCCTTACAGCTGAATGTCATCTGTATAAAAGGGACGAGAAAGATTAGGAAATGTTTTAATTATCTGTTTTTACATAAATAACTTGTTTTCTTTTCCTTTCTGGTCAGATCATCATGGTTCGCCTCCAGAGAGTTACAGTCCTAGCCCTGCACAATTACCTGGGGCTGACCAATGAGCTCTTCAGCCATGTGAGTTTATCAGACACAATCGGGCACACAGACAGCAAGCAGGCAGGCAGTTCATATTAGAGACACTGTCAGTCTAATGCAGAGGTGTAGTAGGTGATTGTTTTCCATCTATTGGAGCATTCTAATTATAAAGCAGATTTACAAACACACATAACCTTTATTTCTTACCATCAGACATAAATCAGAGTAAACATATTCGGTTTCAGTGCAGTTAAGATTACCAAAATGTGCCAAAAATAATGAGAATTTTGTTTAGAAAATGTTTTTTATCACCTTCTTCAATTTCAGTAGTTTACATACACCAACATTACTTCGCATTCAAACTATTTGATGTCAAAGCTTTGGAAGCTTGCAATCATGAGAACATCATGGCAGCATCATGTTGTGTGGGTGTTTTGCTGCAGGAGCGACTGTTGCTCTTCACAAAATAGATGGCATCATGAAGAAATAACATTAAATGTAAATGTAGAAAAAATATATCTCAAGACATCAGCCAGGAACGTTTGGGCACAAATGTTTCTTCCAAAGAATCAGGGATCCTAATCATACTACTAAATTAGACCAGACGGATGGGCCAATTTTCTAGCAAACTATTGTGAGAAGCTGGTGGAAGGGTAACCTGAATGTTTGACCCAAGTCATAGCTTAAAATGCAACTATACCAATCACTATAGAAGTGTATGTATACTTAATTTAAAGTAAAAAAATAAATTTCTAAAATCTTTCTCTGGTTAATCAGTCACTTCGCAAAGGGAAAAATGTGTGAATTTGTTTAAAATGAGTATTGCAAATAAAAGTAAACTTACACTCACCGGCCACTTTATTAGGTACACCTGTCCAACTGCTCGTTAATGCAAATTTCTAATCAGCCAATCACATGGCAGCAACTAGGGTTTACAGAAAATGGTCCGAAAAAGAGAAAATATCCAGTGAGCAGCAGTTCTGTGGGCGCTAATGCCTTGTTGATGCCAGAAATCAGAGGAGAATGGCCAGACTGGTTCAAGCTGATAAAAAGGCAACAGTAACTCAAATAACCACTCGTTACAACCAAGGTATGCAGAAGAGCATCTCTGAACGCACAACACGTCGAACCTTGAGGCGGATGGGCTACAGCAGCAGAAGACCACACCGGGTGCTACTCCTGTAAGCTAAGAACAGGAAACTGAGGCTACAATTCACACAGGCTCACTAATATTGGACAATAGAATATTGGATCGTGTCATCGTGTCAACGCCACAGCATCGTGTCAACGCCACAGCCTACCAGAGTATTGTTGCTGACCATGTCCATCCCTTTATGTTTCCAGTACCTTGTTGAATCTATGCCACGAAGGATTAAGGCAGTTCTGAAGGCAAAAGGGGGTGGTCCAACCCGGTTCTAGCAAGGTGTACCTAATAAAGTGGCCGGTGAGTGTATGTCGGCTGGTTTCTTGCTAATTTAGCCAAAGACTCTTTTGGAGAGTTCTGTATACAGGAGAAAAGTAATTTTGGGGCCACCCAGTATGCGGTATCAAATCTACTAAAAACAGTTCATTCATTTCATCTTTTGCCAGTTTCTACTAACAGACTTTACACCTCATACACCGTATCCATGTCTAACCTCCTGTGGTCTCACAGGAAATGCAGCCTTCACGTCTCCCACCGCAGTCACCCCACGCTCCACGCACCAGTCCTGTCCGCCATGGGAAGCGCTTTGGCAGCCTGACTGTTCCAGAGGAGCACCGGGAAGCTGCCATTAAAGGTGAAGCTGCAGGTAAGGTCGTAATACTAAGCTTATGTAGTTTCGACTATAGGAAGGTTCCACAAGGACCATGAACCTTTGAAGGCTTAAAGTCACTGCTCAGCAACATCAGGTAGAAGGTAATAAATTTAGTTGTGGTGGAGCTTTGACTGTGTGGGAGTATACTCCCCATTGCAATTTCTTGATTTTAGCTTTTATTTTATTTTTTTGTACACATCCAACAGAGGCAGTAAAATGTGTGAAATAAATATTTAAATTGTGCTGCAGATCGTAAATTTGTCGGGATAAATGAGTCCATTAGCAGCACTAACTGCTGCGCTCAAGCAAACAACTTGTGGGAAAACAGCAGCTATTTAGAAAAAAAAAAAGTGTCCATATGTTTTAAAAATAACCCCAATGAAGCTTAGTTCTGTTGGGGATTTGTTTTCAAAATGGTCATTTTCACTTTAACATCTGAAGTCCCTGCAGCTAAAGTTTTTGTTTTTACTGCACTGTCTACTTCAGATAAACGTGCAAACCCACTGCAGCAAGACTGACACGAGGAACTAATTACATGTGTAAAAAGATTATAAATAAACACAATAAAAAATTCTGCCTGGAGGAACCTACTTAATTACTTTGACAGAAAATATCCCTGAATCCAAGAAAAATATTGGGTGCTTTTAATTAAAATGTAGCTTTATATGGGGTTTCAATGCAATCTGTAAAAGTATGAATGAGTATAGAATTTGATTTCCAAATTTTCTATTTAGGTATGGAAAAATATAAGAGTAGAAAAGAAAAGTATTCCCAGACTTTCTTGCCTATCCGATTGTCTACATTTTGTGACCTTCTTTCCACCTTCCCTTCCATATGTCCTTCCTTTTTTCTTTGTGTCCTTTTCTCTGTCCATCCTTCCTTCTTTTGTTCCTTTCTGTGTGTCTGTTTATTCCCAGGTTCCATATTTATTGGCTGGCCACTGTAATTTTTGCCATAAGTTCATAGGAAATATTTGTATTTTACATTTTAAAATGGGTGTAAAGGACTTTTTTTGTTTATTCTTAAATTGAACAGAAAAAAAACTGTGCATTTTTTTATCACAGGAGGGGAACAAGGAAAAGAAGGAGGTCCGCCAAATCTTAGTAGGACAATTTCTATGCCGGTGGACATCTCTGGTGAGAGATCATTGATTATTATTTAAGAGTTTTCCAGTTTCACCAAAAACAAGTTAGACTCTTTATTTACTTTGATCACTTTGTCATGTCAATGGTTATTTTGTCATGATCACTTAGCTGTTTTCTAGTTGAACTAGTAACAGGTTAGGTTGCTCATTTGCACTCTGCATTTTTAAATGTTACATTGCTGAAAAAAATAAAATAAAGGGAAGAGAAGAATTATGTTATTGTGTAACCAGAGAAGGTTCAGGTCTGCTTTGCTTGGTGGATCCACAGTGCTAATGTTCAACCGATCTATGTATCTTTTCATCACAGCTATAGTTTATTGTATAAGATCTAAAAACACATTTTAGTTTCCCCTTCATGGAGTTTGATTAACTGAGCTGATTGCTGCTTTAATCATATCATTTTTTTTTATTCTGGTCCGCTTTTCAAAGCTCTGCAGTTTTATTTCTCTGTCATTTGGAAGTAATGACTTGTTGGTTTATGGTTTTATGACCAAACAGATGGTGAGATATGAAAGTCAGCAGAATGAAAAGTTCAGCTTTGCAGAATAAAATGAACCGACTCTGATGTGCTTTTGTAAGTTATGACATCAAAAAATCTTTATTTGAAATACGTTCTTGCAACATTATGTGGTGCAGACGTTGTGCTGGACAAGTCAACAAGAAAGCAGTTGTTCCTGCTCTCACTGATAGTAGAAATATTTTTGTCATGTTTGCCTGTAGAAATGACTGAAGGTGATCTGTTTGAGTGGCATAAAGAGATAGATATAAGCTCATCGCCCTAGTTTCAGACTAGTTTTACAATATGTCCATTTGTTTTGCCTGTTTTCACCAGACTGATATTTGCTTTCTCGTTGTTTGTTCAGGTATTCAGAAAAGTTTGAGGTCGGATTTTGACATGGCGTATGAGAGAGGACGGATTTCTGTCTCTGCAGAAGACGGCAACACTCCTCCCACTTTCACCCGGGTTGGTGCACTACACAGCTCTAATAAGATGATAAGCTAACTTAAATTCTCCACAAGAAACTGAGTAAATACGGGCAGCGTATTCTGGCTCTATTGACGACAACTGAAGCCGCAGTAACTTCTTGCGGTATTGAGGAAACAAAGTGCATTAATCCAGTTATTATACGACTCATTCAAAGGTAGCTTTTAAAAGGTTTTATTTTGAAATAATGTGAATGGATTTTCATGCAGTCTGTGTCCCATGAACAACGTGAGAGAAGAGTGACGGTGGATGAAGTTCCATCAGGTATCTACTTGTATCCTGAGGAAGAATCAGGCGTGGACAACATTTTCACACCTTTGTCCAGTCGGTGTAGCGCTTCTCTCTTTGAGGAAGCTCAAAAAGAGGTTCTCCGGCTCATGAGGATTGAGGTATGGTTTACGTTTTCATTCATTCACAGACAGTATATCCTTTTTCTTACATGTGACCGCAAACCTTAACAAAATTTTTTGTTGTCTTATTGTCTCATAACTAACCATGGTAAAAAGAAACTTGACCTCACTTAGCTGTCCAAGTTTGCCGTTACAACGTTAAGTGTGAAGGAACCCTGGAATGGGCATCCATACCTCTGAATTGCTAATTTCAAACTTCCATAGTAATACTTAGTGAGTTGAGAGAGAAAAAATACATCAATCTTGCATCTGTGTGAGGATGTTGTACACATTAATTTGATGCAATATGTTGCAGATCCTCTCTGTGTCTGTTGCACCACTAAATGTTTCAAAACATCATGGCAGTGCAACTAGGTGAAAGTTTCTCAGATTAATTTGGCTGCTCAGAATTTAGCAGTCTAAGGCGTAAACATTGTGTTGACTTTTCCTCTAGCTTTACTTTGACTGCATATTTTATCTTCTACATTTTTACCTTCTGTCTGTCTTCTCTCTTCTAGGACCCATGTTTGTTAAGCGGGAGAGCAACTCTGCACCATGCTAAAGCTGGAGCTGTTTTGGCAAGACAGGGAGACCAGGTATGTTCAACTAGACATACTGTATGTCTAAAAGCCCTGATCTCTTACTCTCTCCTGTTTTAGGAGAAACATGTGCTAACTGCCACTAAAACAAACATACATGCCCTCTTATTTCTGTTTGGTCTTCTGCAGGATGTGAGTCTGCACTTCGTCCTGTCTGGTTGCCTGCATGTCTACCAGCGAATGATCGACAAACAGGATGCCGTCTGCTTGTTTGTGACCCACCCAGGAGAGATGGTAGGGCAGCTCGCGGTGCTCACCGGAGAGCCCCTTATCTTTACCGTTAAGGCTGTCCGAGACTGTACTTACCTGAAGATCTCAAAGTCAGATTTCTATGAGTGAGTCCTTCCTCTTTTCTGTGGCCAAAGATTACATGTAAGAAAGATGCTAGTAATGAGTATTTTAAATAGATCAAATTAGTTCATCAGCGATTTCTTCTAAATTCGTCCATTTAGCCAAAGCAAATGATCTTTCTTCCATTGTTGTTTATTAGTACTATGTTTTAGAGTCCATTCAATCAATAGATTTCCTCCTCTCTGCCCCCTGCAGGATTATGAGGGAACAGCCCAGCGTGGTACTGAGTGTGGCCCACACCGTTGCCATTCGAATGTCAGCTTTCGTTAGGCAGATGGACTTTGCAATTGACTGGATGGCTGTTGAAGCTGGCAGAGCCCTTTACAGGTACTCCCAGGTTTTTCTTAAACAGACGTATCAAAAAATGTTTTGTGTTTTTTGCAACAAAATATTAAAACACGTTTCTTCTTGTTTTCTCACACAGTTTATTAACATATTTCTTATCCATGTTTACTGCTATTGGATTAGATTTATGCATGCATCTTGGTAACCTAAAATGTCATTGAAAAGTAATTTTTTTAATAATTTAATAAAAAAATCAGACTACTATAGACTTTTTACGACATGGAAAAAAAAACCTTATATTGCAGGTTGGAATTTAACAAATTGGGCGTGACTACTTCTGCAAGGCACTGTATTTAGTTTATTTTAGTTAATTATGATGGTTGTGATTTACATCTATTGAAAACTCATGACTCGGTTTCACAGGAAACTGAAATATTGTCTATCTCTTTAAACTTGAAAATAATAGAAGAAATAAAGCATTTCAGAAACAGAACTCTTAAGGCCTTAGTGTGACCTATACATGTTATTTCACGTCAGTGCAATGCTGGGGTTTTCCCAGTTGCTTGTACAACCATACTTTTTCCTTCCACACAACTTTCCATTATTATGCATAGATATTGTGAATTGCTAACATCATTTGTAGCTTACTCTTCATGTAAATTATTTTTTTTAAAGCTAAGCTAAAAACGTATTCATTTAGAACTGCTTTTAGCACACGACAGCACTGTGACACTTATATTTTTTTATTTTTGCATGATTGTACTAATGTTGTCAAATTATTTCTTTTTATTTGACTCTATTCTAGTTTGTGTTTTTATTCTTGCACTAATGGAAAGCACTTTGGCTCAGCAGTGACGACCGTTGTAAAGTGCTATACAAATAAAATTGGATGGATGGAGGGAGGGAGGGAGGGAGGGAGTACCATGGCCATGCATGGCCAACATTTCTATATTATAAATCTTTTTTATTGGTCTTATGTAATAATCTTATTTTCGGGTAAACTTATTTTTGGGTTTTCGTTATATGTAAGCTTTTTTCAACAAAATGATCAGATATAAAATTGGAAAATAGTTAAGTGAGGTTTATTTGCGCATCTTTAAAGTTTAACACCTTTCACAGATGAATGCTTCACAAAGGGAATATAAAATACTGTATGTGAAATGAACCTATATTAAATTAATGAAAGAAGTACATTTTTCAATTACATTATTATTTATTGAGATGCATCTGTATAGAGACACGTTTAGCATCAATTTGCAAAAATATAAACTAATTATTATTCAGTTATTATTTGCAGTGGTGACAGCTATTTAATTTTTCATAATCGTGCTTGTAGACAAGATGACCAGTCAGACTGCACCTACATTATTCTGAATGGACGTCTACGTTCGGTCATTCGTAAGGCAAATGGCAAGAAAGAGTTGGTTGGGGAATATGGCAGAGGAGACCTTATTGGTGTGGTAAGAACATTTTCATCTCCATCAAAGTTTCTTTTTTTGAGCTTGCAATAGATGCTTGTTTTTTAATTAAATTATGACTTTTAAGAAAACATCTTATTTTTTCTCACCTTCATTGTCCTCTAGGTGGAGGCGTTGACCAAGCAGCCCAGAGCCACCACTGTGCACGCTGTGAGAGACACGGAGCTGGTAAAACTGCCAGAGGGAACACTCAACAACATTAAAAGACGATATCCACAGGTGAACGACTATCATTAAAAGGCCACTCAGTCTTACAAATCCTTTCTAGGTCTGAATAGGTATAATAAAAGGTAAAGCAGTTTGTTTCTGGCCGTTATTGCTTGTTCTTTTTACCATAAGATTAAAAAACGTATTTCTGAACAATGAAGAGTTTTTTACATAGATTTATTTTTTAAATAATATCGTTTAGTTTATCTTTGTTTTTTGCTTCATATTTAGAATTTTTGTCAAATGAATTGATTGCTTTGGTTTTTGTGTCACCAAGTGAGAACTTATATAATAATTTAATAATTTGATAGTCGTGTGCTGGAGAGTCGTCTAACTTATTTTATAATAGACAGAAAACATGAAACAATAAAATACTTTAATAATCATATATTATTTTAATGTATAATAAATTCACATATTTAAATTACCAAAATGTGTATTTATTTAATTGCACATAATTATATTCTTATTTATTTTATTTTTTTATGTTATCTATAAATATTTATGGAATACAATGTTATAATATTCATTTATTTATTGAGTTGTGTGACTTTAAGGCTGCTATTCTAGTTGACGCGTGTTTTTGTGTGTTGTTTTGTTTCTTAAGGTTGTGACAAGGTTGATCCACTTGTTAGGCCAGAAGATTTTGGGGAACCTGCAGCATGGTCGGGGACCGTTCTCAGGTCAGAGGATCACAAACCCGTCCCTCAAGTCTCTCTCTCTGCAGCGCTCTGTCGAGTCTCTGGTGTTTCATTCACACACTTTGCTCCCTGTCTACCAGGTTCAGCTCTGAGTTTGCCAAGTATGACAACTAGTGCAGATGTTACCAACCCGGCTAGTAACCTCTCCACCGTGGCTGTGCTCCCTGTGTGTGATGAAGTGCCAATAAATGCGTTCAACTTGGAGCTTAGCCACGCCCTCAGTGCCATTGGTAAATTACGCACTCAGTTTCTGGAAGTTTTCTTGATTTCGTTGAACTGAATTTCCTTATATCAGTGTCTCCATTTCACCGTCTTTTGGTTTATTAATTTTACTTTGCTTCTGTTTGACACCTGAAGGCCCCACTCTGCTTCTTACCAGTGATATAATCAGGGAGCGCCTGGGAGCTTCTGCTCTGGACAGGTCAGTCTGATTGTCAGGGAAGATGACATGGGTGTGTAAATGTTTGACCCCATGCTTTTAAAACCTTCAACTCTATCCCTTTTTTTTAAGTTATCTGTGTGTGTCGCTGGATTAAAATGCTGTTTCTCATTTTTCTGTCATTTCAGTATCCATGAGTATCGTTTGTCTGGCTGGCTGGCCCAGCAGGAGGACATCAATCGAATCGTCTTATACCAGACTGACAACAGCATGACGCCCTGGACTCAGCGCTGTATCCGGCAGGCTGACTGCATCCTCATAGTGGGTCTTGGGGACCAGGAGCCCACTCTGGGGGAGGTATGTGTTTGCAGGGAGAGAGCTTAGAGCTGAGCATTGGAAGGGCATTGACTACACTTTGAACGCTCCTCCCTCTTTTTGTTTTCCCTAAAGTTGGAGCAGATGCTGGAAAACACAGCAGTCCGGGCTCTGAAGAAGCTCATCCTTCTGCACAGAGAAGATGGACCCGGTCCATCCAGAACAGTTGAGTGGCTCAACATGCGCAGCTGGTGCTCGGGTCATCTCCACTTGAAGTGTCCCCGCAGGGTTTTCTCCAGACGCAGCCCCACCAAACTGGTACGTTTCTGTATTCTTTAGGCTTTTTTATGTTGTTGAATTTTTTTCTGAATCACATTTAGTGCAATGCTAAAAGCTCATTTTTGTTTGCTGCTGTCTTTCTTTTGTCTGTGCAGAGAGAGGTCTATGAGAAGGTGTTTGAGAAAACAGCAGATAGACACAGCGATTTCTCTCGGCTGGCCCGAGTCCTCACTGGAAACAGCATTGCACTTGTACTGGGTGGAGGCGGAGCAAGGTGAGCTCGTATCTGAGCCCAAAAACAGATGGTCAAAACCACAGATACACCAGTGAAATGATCAGAGAATGGACCTGGCAATTTTTTCCTTGATTGACTCGAATCAGTGGTTGACATGTCAAATATTAGGATATCAGATGTTTTTTTCACATTCATTACATGCATCAAATCTATTTGATAAACTATAAATGCATCCACCAACCACCTGTACTGTGATGCACTTTTTTACGTTGAATAAAAATCAGATACATAGTTAGAGACCTAATGCATAAATTGGTAATGTATGGAATTACTTCATTTTCTGTCAAAGAACCTGCAACACAATTTATTCCTAAATGTGATTTTTATTTTTTCCTTGCAAGAAATTAATCAAAATCAGAATCAGAAGGTCAGATCCCAAAGAAAACTGGTGGTGAATTTCTGGTAAAAACAGAATCAGCCAGTCTCAAAAAGGATTACTTTGTGTAAACAGTGTAAAATAATCCAGTTCTTCATCATCTAAATTGCCACATCCTGAACTTTTGCGTGTGTGTTTTGTCATACAGAGGCTGCTCGCATGTTGGTGTTATTAAAGCTATGGAAGAAGCAGGGATTCCAATTGACATAGTGGGTGGCACGTCGATTGGCTCATTCATCGGAGCGCTGTATGCAGAGGAGAGGAGCGCCGTTCGGACTAAACAGAGAGCCAGAGAATGGTCCAAGGTTCAGTACAGTCTGTTGCCATATCTTCTCATTCATCTGTAGTGACTAGTTTTCATTTAAGATGAAAATAACTCGCAGACCTTAATCTTTGCTATTGGAAAACTCTCACATGTGAACTGTGTGCTAATTAAGAAGAAAAAGTTTTGGAAACGAGAATAGGAGGTGATATACCTGTATTATTTTTGGCTAACAGGCAATGAATTCAGTATTTAAAACGGTCTTGGACCTCACCTATCCCATCACCTCCATGTTCTCTGGTTCAGCCTTCAACACCAGCATCTATAAAGTGTTTCAGGACAAACAAATTGAGGTGAGAAACAGCCTAACAGGTTCAATCATGACTGACAAGTTTCCCATTCTGTCAGTAGAACAATATCGATAAATACTGCAACACTTTAAGATCATCTCTTTTATCTTCAGGACCTGTGGCTTCCATACTTCAACGTCACCACAGACATCACAGCTTCGGCCATGCGGGTCCATCAGGATGGTGAGTTTCAGCTGAGCTGAGTTGAATTCTCTGTTTATCAGCCTCCTGTGTTGATCTTTTGCTACATGTATTACCACGATTCAGCAGCAAACGTCCATATAAGCAAATAAGGAAATGTGTTTGTCTTTCCTAACATTTAACACAATGTAATCTAATGATACTGATGTGAATGAACTAGAACCATTGCGTGAAATTGGCACCAACTGAAATGTGTTTCAGACGCATTAAATAACCAATATAACAGCATGTTATTGCAGTCAGGCAACCATCAAAAGCTATTCTGGCCAAAAAATATTAAATCAAAAAATAATAATAGCTTGAATAAACTGAAGCAAAAACACACAACAATCTAGCTTAAAAACCTTTGAGACTGAATGATTGCAGAGAAAAAATAAATAAATAGAGAAGTTATTAAGGCTAACAGTTAGGAAAATGTTGTTTGCTTAGCACTTTTCAGATAGAAATGACGCAAATGTCATCAAAAAAAACACTAATAGGAATTTGCTTAATGGTAAGAAGAACGTTTGAAGAATTTAGCAAAGCAGAAACTATTAAAAAGGAATTTGATGGTAGCTTTTGAAGAAGAAGAGCTTATAGCAGGTCAGTAGGTTGAATATGTTGAATATCACTAACGCAGATCATCAGCAATGTTTTGAAAGTCAGTATCAATGATATCTTGATCAAGATTGTCTTCTCTGATTCTCATCAGAGTTGTACAGGATTAGGGATTCCCAGTCCCAGTTGTCCCAGTCTGATACCGTGGTCTCTGAGTCCATTTTTTTTTGAAGGCAACAGATTTTTTGTGCTTGCTGGCGTTCATGCCATCTCCACCAATAAGTTGCTTTAAAATTTTTCTAGGTTAAAAAATCGACTTTAATCTCCTCACAAGGCGCCACCTAAACAATTTCAGCAAAGCTATCCCATGGGATGATACCAGAGTATCTGCGTCTTCCTCAGAGATCCTTGGTGGACGTTATACAGCCACTGTCACTTATCAACACAGTTGCCAGAACAATGACATCAGGACCCTGTACTATGAACCAGGATTTGTGGGTAATTGATATAACTTCATGTTTAGTTTAAGTTTTCTGTTTTTACAAAGCTGTTTTGCCTTTTATCTGGGCCTGTCACCATGGCAACTGATGCTAACCACCTCCAGGGCAAATCAGGTCTTCAGATTAGAGATCAAGTCCATCAAAGCACTGCCTCTCAATCAATATACGCTCTGAGAAAATGAATCAACGTAACGTACACAGGCTCTGGAAGAGCACCTTATTTTCCCCTCCTCATAGAGTTTGCAGCTTTTGAGAAGTTTTTGTGGATTCTCATGTCATTCATAACATGACAATCCTAAGTGTGTAAATACAGGAGAACTGAATCTCTTCTTGTGTGTCTTGAAGACGTTTCACCTCTCACTCAGAAGGCTTTGTCGGTTCTGCACATGGGTTGGGAGTCCTAGAAGGTGCTGTCAGAAGAATACTCCCAACCCTTATTCAGAACTGAAGAAGCTTTTTGGACCAGAGGTAACACATCTTCAAGAAATAAGGCAAGTTCAGTTGCCGATTACTCTATAAAGTTTTGTTTCATTACAAGCCTAGTCTAAATGAAAAGTCCTAAACTATTATATTTAGCAGACATCAAAGTCAAACACATAACTTTTATTTGCATGTTCACTGTTTTGATTCTTCACAAATAAACCTCAAATGTTTTTGAATGTGCAGCAGCCAAGGAGTATGAAATATCGTTCACTGAATCTATATAAATTAAAACCTTGTTATATGCTTGTGTTGTCTCTATTTTCTAAATGTGTTGTTTGAGTAGATCTTAGCAGAGTATTAACTTTCCTTCCATAAACTTATCAAATTCAATGCTCTGATTTCCAGTCAATGTAATACCTAATTATCCTTTACAGTGTTGTTCATCACACTGACATGTTGCTGCTTTAATTGCATTCTGACTAATGATTTTATGGAGCCTTAGTGCTGGATTTGATGAGTTTGTAGTCCTGCGTGAATCACGCTGATGTTTGCATCTTGGCATGTGTCTGGACTAACTGCTGGAGCAAAGCCCTTTCTTCTGTCATTACTCACATTATGTACTTTATGTAGTCTCCTTCCTCTGCTGTTCTCAATTTCTCTCCACTTTCCTTCTTTTCATAAAGTGCTACTGTCTTTTTTTAATCTATTGTCTGAATCACATGTTTTAAATTGCTACAGCATAAATACACATTACACTGATGACCTTTTAAAGTTTGTGCTCTAGATATAATAACCTGTGTAGCGGCTGTTTGCAAAGTACTAAAATCCCCTGTCATGCCCATGTCAACATGTAGGATCCAGAACACATCACTTTTTAAATCCATCTTCCTCCCAATAACATTCTTTGTTGTTATCCTCCTTTATTCTCCTCCATTCAATGCTTCCTGTAGTTTTATTTGGTGCCGCTTCAGTTCTTCAGGTATTAAAAGGAAAAAGTAACTGAATGCCACTTTCATGGCTGATCTCGACATCAAAACTACTGAAACTACACAAATGTTGCTAATTTCCCAATTTATCACATTTTAAGGAGAAATAATTACATCTCCAGTAGTTAAAAACTGATGGTCTGTTCACTCTAGCTCTTTCTCTTCCTTTGCCCATCAAGGACTTTTTCTCTCTTTTGCTCTTTTTGTGTTGTTCTCCCACTTTACCCATTTGAGCTAGTCTCCTAACAACACTAATGCTATTTTAAGCTCAGTTGAAGCACCGTCATTCAGAATCTGAGGTTCCCAGTACGTTTTGTTAAATTGATGTTCAATAGTTTACAATTAATTAATTAATTAATACTCAGCCAAGCAAGCTTTTTTTGTATTTTTGTTTATTTTTCAGAATCCTCCTTCCAATTTCCGAGTCACTAAGACAAATCTGCCTGTTTTTTGTTTTTTTTAAGAACTCGCTATATTTAAAAATTTATAACTACGACTTTTAATTATAGATGTGTAGTTCAGCCCAAAAAGATCAAAACCCCCTTGCTTCCAAGGTACCAGATTCTTTTGTGGACTTTTGAAGTGATCATGATCAGTAGCTTCCCAAGCTTTTTGAAGCAGCCAGTGTCCAAAGATAAACAGTGAAAGACCTTCACAAAGCCAAAAGAAGTATAACTCAAAAGTTGACATCAGTTCATCATGGACATGGAAGTCATTAATTTTGGCCTTTAAAGATGCCTTTGGCTTGTTCTTCCAGCGTCGAATGATGATACCAACATAAAACTTCAATGAATTTTAAAAACAGGTAACAAGTTTGGATTTGAATGCACATTATCTCTAATCAACACAGGTCGAAAGTTATACCCGCAGGCTCAAATGGATACATACACCCCAACTAATATTTGAAAAATTGTCGCCTAGCAAGTTGCAAACAAACTGCACACCTTTTGTAGCCTTTAACAAGATTCTAGCAAAGTTCAGACTAAATATTTGACCACTTCTATTAAAAATGGTAGTGCTTATTTAAGTAGGATGGTTTTCTACCACAGATCCGACTTTTAAGCACAGTCCACAGATTTTTACTACGACCGAGCCTTTGGGCCATTAATGACGTTTAATAATGCTTTATCCAGTACTAAATCGGTTTAGATGTGTGTCTAAAGTGTGTTTCACATCCTTATGGATCAAAGGTGCTGTCAAAGGAAGAAGGACCTGCTCAAAACTGACACTTTCCAGAGTGACTGAAAGTGGTCTCTTCCGCATGGACAAGCAAAATGCATTGTGGAGAAAAGTTTCATTGGTGGATGAGGCAAAGTTGGAGATAGTCAATTTTTTACTGAAAGCCCCGGGATTTAAATACCTGAGAGGACGCACAACTGGCTTTTTTGCTTGTGGTGTTGTACCACATTGTTATAGCAACACAGAAACCTGCAAGGGAAAGAAGGCATGTGATCGCCCAAAGACAGCAAATTTAAATCTCATATAAAGAAGAAAATAGTAAGAACATGCAGGTATTAAATATGGCGGGTAAGCGGAAGTCAAAACACTGCAAGAAAGGGTCCAGCAATTATTGTTGCTCAGCACATAAACCCGCACCTCAACAATCCCAGGGAAATCTGAAAGTCCTTCCCCAGACCAGGACCTTTACCCAGGAAAATGTGGACCCAGAAAATTAACATTTTGTCGGTTAAATCGTGTCAAAACATGCAGGGGGCTTGCAAAATCCCTGGTAATGGCTGAAAGTGCCGGCAACAGAAATAGGGCTCATGAAAAGAAATATCTTTGGAGGAATCAGGCTTTGAAACTTAAGAACACTGTCAAGCATGTTGGTAGTAGCGTCATGCTGTGGTAATGTTTTGCAACAAGTGGTACTGGTACATTTCACAAATTGAATGGAATAATGAAGAACGAAATTACCAAAAATTAACTGTTAGTTAATGGAAACATGGTTCTGAACACCCACCTATACAGTTGGGTGTTCCCCATCAGACTATCAGAACCGGCTTTGTAAAGGATAACTTCGCTAGCAATAAGCTTCTGGATTGGTCCAGAACTCAACCTGTGCCAGGAAAACAACCAGCTTAATCAATCTCCACTGTTTTTGACTCTCTTTAAATCAGACAAAATCCACAGCAACTTCAAACTTGTGCCCCTTTTTGTTTTTCATCACTTCCCCTTCAAACAAGAAACAGTTTAGATGCAAAAATGAAAGCCATTTATGTCCATGAAGATTGCGTATTAACGTCTCACCTATATAAAGAAAACTGGGATGCCCCAAGAGTTTTGTACAGTACTGTAAGTAGACTTTGCTGAGAACGCATCCCTTTTCTTCTTTCACTTTTTGTTTCTGTGTCGCAGGCGTTTCTTCCTCTCCGTCTTTTGCCTTCTTCTCTGTTCCTTCCTCTCTGTCCTTCTCATTTTTTTTTCTCCATCTGTGACGTGGAGTCCGGCTCATATTTGATGTGATCCTCCTTGTTCATCTCCATTTCCTGACAGGTTGTGTCTGGCGCTATGTTAGAGCCAGCGCCTCCTACACCCCCTATTTACCTCCCCTGTGCGACCCCAAGGATGGCCACTTGCTTGTGGATGGTTGCTATGTTAACAATGTCCCAGGTCAGATTTCAAACACCCACGCACCAGAACCTTCTTGCTTTCTCCTCGGTCCCTGAATCAACAATCAACCACTTGGCTACCCTCCTCTTTACTCTTCCCCAATTCGCATCTGTAACTAACCCATCCTTGACCAGGTGGACATTGGGAGCCCATGGTTTGGAAGGAAATGTTTAATCCGACATTTATGATTTAGGTTGTACATCCTATTATATGCATCCTATTCTAGGTTCCATTGGCTTTGTGATACACTCACAACCCTCTCACTACATAGGAAGATATTCCAGCTATGCAACATTTCTGAGATCTGAGATGTTGCAACGCATGTTTAAACATCTAATGCATGATCATCTAGTTTCTTTTTGTCCAAAATATTTCAGAAAAAAATAATTAGTTTTTCCGTTGTCATAATGAGCAACTGTGCTGGCTTTTTAAAAAAATATTTTCTTATAATTACTTGAGGGTTCTGTCTGATTTGTTGGTTAGAGCGGGCTTAACTGCTTTGGATTTAGTTGACTTTTAAACACCAGATATGGATTTTATGATATAGATCTTGAGCTGAGAGGGATTTCTTAAAAGACTGTTCACTTCCCTTGAACTTGTTTCACATTTTTCCACATTATAACCACAGACTATAATGTTACTGGGATTTTATGTGATGGACCAACAGAAAGCACAATAGTTTTCAAAATCTTTAAGAAATGATCCAAAAAGTATGGTTTGCATTTGTATTTATCCCTGTTTACTCTGATAGCTTTGAATAAAATCCAGGAACACACCAGACTGGTCAGGGATATAGCTGTGGAGACATTTAAAGCAGGAAGAGGTTATGAAACAATATCTAAAGCTTTGAAAATCTCACTGAGCACAGTTCAATCTATTATATAAACTGTAACAGTATGACATGGCTGTCCATCTACATTGGCAGGTCAGACGGAGGCCATTAACCAGAGAAGCAGCAGAGGTACACTACCGGTCAAAGGTTTTAGACAGTTTCTCATTTAATGGTTTTAATTGTGTTTATGACTATTTACGTTGTACATAGATTCTCACTGAAGCCCTCAAAACTGAATGGACACTCATGGAATTATGTAGCAAACAAAAAATTGTAAGAGAACTTTAAATATGCTTTATATTTTAGATTCCTTAAAGTAGCCGCCCTTCGCTGTAATGACTGAAATATTAACCTCTGGCCGTCTCTCAATGAACCTCTAGGAAGTTCTTTCAAGACTCTTTGGAAACCTATTTCAGGTGACCACCTCATGAAGCTCATGGAGGGAATGCTAAGGGTGTAAAGCAGTAATCAAAGCAAAGGTTTGTTATTTTGAAGATCTAAAATATAAAAATGTTTAGTTATTTCACACTTGTTTACTACGTAAATCCATGTGTGTTCAATCACATGAAAATAAAGAGATGCATTAAGTGAGAAAGTGTATCTAAAACTTTACGTAGTGTTTTTTTATCACAGAATATCCCAATAAAATACTTGGAAGTTTATGGTTTTAACATGATAAAATTGAAGTAATGAATATTGATGCGAAACACAGTGCGTGATACTAGAATACCAAGTCTCCTGAAACATCCCACCTGCATCGTACGTTTTCTGTTGTCACGGATCGCTCTGCATTTCAGAGGATCTAAAGGATGTTTTTGTCCTGTGGACTGAACTGACCCTGATTTCCGCGAGCGTGTCACTCTCCTGTTTTATTTCAATCATCTCTGCCTACGGGAACACACTCAGCCTCTCCTGCTCAGCTCCTGTTCTCTTCCCTGGCTTTGCTTCCTTTTATCTGCATGCCAGTTCTTCTAGATAAGCTATAAATATAAGAATGTGTTCTGGATCCTGCTGTTGCACACTTTAAACCTTTATGTAAACTGAACAAAGCCCTTAAATTTAAACCTAAAAACTCATGTTAGCTGGTTATCTTATGTTTTAGTAGGATAATCCCACCTAAGCATTCAGTGTACTACATGCTCAGTGGCACCCCTCACTTTTCTCGGTGGTGCTCCTTTATCCTTCCAACCCATGTAGCGTCTAGCCTGCTCCATCCCCCTGCTGGCTCTGAGCTGTACTGCAGGACTGAGTAGGCTGGTTGCTTCCCTGCCATGTTCACAGTGGAAGACCTTGAAATATTGTTCCATCAGCATCTGCTGCTGCTGCTGCTTTGTCTTTAGAAACATTGCAATTAAAGGAGCTCAGGTGCAAGACTGATGGAAGCTGGTCTAGCATTTGTAGATGTTGTAGAAATTTTAAAAATAAATAAATGAATTCAGACGATTAGAAGCAGCAAAGCACTGTTGATTGGACCCTATTTGGAGGTCTGAGCAAGCCTTGGTGCTCTCCAGTGGTTGCCATTTCCTTAATTACCTTTTGCACAAGCCTCACAGGGCTTCTGTGTTGGGTAATGAGGTTTGCAACAGAGTGTAAAGGTTAGCAGCACGGCAGTCCCAGCCTATGCAGGGATCAGCTACTGTCCTATGGCTGAGCTCCCTCTGGTATTTGGATTGCTGTCTGTGCCAACACTAATCAATTAAAGTTTAGCAAACGTTATTGAGATGTTATCCCCCCTCCCTTCCTCCTCCCTCATCCCCTCCCTGGTGTGCCAGGCTCTCTGTGGCGCTATGTACGGGCGAGCATGACCCTCTCGGGGTACCTGCCGCCTCTCTGCGACCCCAAAGATGGCAACTTGCTAATGGACGGTGGCTACATCAACAACCTGCCAGGCAAGTACAGGTGGAGTCTTCCCCCAGCTGCACCCCAGCCCCCTCCTTCAACCAAAACGACCTCTGAATGTCTGGGCAGCTGCTGTTTCTCAGAGGAGGGGCGAGGTGGAGTGATGGTCGGGGATGCTTTGTATGAGGGGGAACCACATTAATTGATTTACTAATGTTTACCTGGAACGGTAAGTAAGGAGTTGGGGAATTAATTCAGGGTAGTCCAGTGGTGATGCTGAGTTTTCCCAGTCTAAAAAAATCAAACCAATTTACATTATTAGTTTATCTTATGTCAAAGCAAATCATGTACAGGTACATCTTAATAAATTAGAATATTATAGAAAAGTTTATTTATTTCAGTAATTTAGTTCAGAAAATTAATCTCCTAGAATTCCAAGATTTATTACACACAGTGATTTATTTCAATCCCTTTTTTGTTCGTTTTGATGACTAGCTTAAAGCTAATAAAACACAACCCTATTTTTCTCTTAAGAAAATTACCTTTGACCAATAAATTAGGATTTTTATTACAGAAATCTGAGCAATCTGAAAATATTTCCATGTACAGTATAGGCACTCAATACCCAGTCTGGGCTCCGTTTACATGAACTACTGCATCACTGCAGTATAACTTCACCTAATGCTCTACTGAGGTGTTAAGGAAGCATATGTTTCTTTATAAGTGTCCTGGTCAATCACGCCCAGTGATACTATGGTCATTAAATCAAACAGTGGTAGTTTTTTCTAACAGCTACGATCACAGTCCAGAAGTAAATCAACAAGAGGAATGTGAAAGTTGAAGCTCCATGTTTAGGATAAATCTGTTTGTGTGGTGGTTCTTAAAGCTCTGACTTGAGCTTTAATCCGGGCTTTATGAATCTCCCCCAGACTGTTGGGTTTGTGTCAAAATCAGTACAAGACTGCAGTTTTCCCTGTGCTTGTCCAATGTTTACTACCACACTTTTTTCTTCCACTCAACTTTCCATTAATATGCTTGAATAAAGCAGTTGGTTAAACACCCAACTTCTCTAGCAATACTATTTTGTAGCTTTAATTCAGCTACATTCCTCATGCATGTGTAGGCTATAACATAGTATTTCTGTGTTGAAAAATAATTTTTATTGAATTTGTGTAATATTAAAATTTTACAAAAAACTGAGTTTCGGACTCCATAATCATCTAAAAGTACAGAAATAATTGCTCAAAATATATCAGTTTGTGTTTAATGTATCTGAGATTCATGTTTTGAATCAAATAACTGAAACAAGGTTTTGATGATCTTATAACATACTGAAATGCACCTGTACATAAAGTTAAGCCTAAAATTATTCATACCCGTGGCAAATCTAGATTATTTTTTATAGGACGTGAGACCAGCTTTTTCTCAAAGAACAATGTAAAAGGCGAATCAGTTGTAAAAAATGAGGATAATCTGTTTTTATTCACATTTTTTTTGCACGTAGAAAATGATTATCAATCAATAGAAAAATCTGTTTTAGCATCACAGCAATTACCCATAATTTCTGGCCAGATTTTGCATGTTTCTGTTGGTATTATGATAATTTATCTTTGATGAGCTCCTAGTGTTTGAGGTTTCCTTGTCAACACCCTAATCTATAGCCCCCTCCACAGTTTCTCTGTGAGATTTAAGTCAGGACTCTGGTTGAGCCACACCAAAATATTAATATTACTCCCAGTCAAAAAAAAATGTTGGTAAATTTAAAACATTACTCGTTTAAATCTGCCAGGGGTATTAATGATTATGGGCTTAATTATAAGCCAAAAAGTTGAATGGTACTAATCATCAATCAAGTCTCATATTTGAAGTTTTATTCGAATTAAATACATGATTAAAAGTTTACTGAATAAAACTCTGGTTTGAAGATGGGAAAAGTCAGCAGTTTATCGAATTTACAGCCATTTACAGCCATTCTTATTGAATTAAAGCTGGTGAGAGGATTTACCTGTCAAACAGCCTGGTGTAGAGGAAAGAAGAATTGGATGCAGATCAATCAAACCAATCAAAGCCTAAAACAACCATGAAGCTTTGCTTTTATTTTCCATAAGACACCAGTCCGTTCTGATAATGAAATCCAAGTTTGTTTGTTTTTTGTTGGGCTGGGCGATTTAGTATTTTAATTACCTTACCTGATGAGTTGTACCTAAGTATTTTAATATAGTCCCACTATAATTCTTCAAAGTTTTGTCCAAAAAGGTTATTTTCCATTTCAAACAATTGCTCATTGAACGTATTAAAAAAACACTTTACATTAATATATAATATCAAAAAGCATAACTAGGGAACTTAATTGGCTTATTTTTGATCTATTATGGCACACATTTTGAGCTTTGATAACCAAATAAGGCAAAGCTAATCCCAATACAATTCGCCCAGCCCCATGTCTGTCTGTCCGATTTACTTGAAATTTTAAAGTCAGCTCTTGTGTAACTGACTGTAAAATGTAAATGTTGTGTTTGTATGTATTCCTACTGATGGAACGAACTTTGATTTATTCTTTCATTTTGCAGATTATTAAATGTATTACTGAAAAGCATATTTTTCTTTTTTCAGCCTTTATTTAAAGTTAACCAGGTTAATCCCATTGAAATAAAATATCTCTTTTATGAGACATCAGCACAGTTACATTACTGAAAAGAAAGGCTGCACCTGGTCTTTATGATTCCCACAAAATGTGTTAGAGTTAAACCCAGGAGCTGTGTATATATACAATGTACGGATTAAGACTTCCCTGAGAGAATAATCAGTTCAGATGAAACACTTGTATTTGGAAATCATGTCAGATAAATGAAGCTTTCCCAGCTTATCCAGCTATTGGAATAAGTATCCTATATTTAATGATTTCCGCCTCCTTTTTAAGGATCTCACAGATCAGCTCTTTTTATTGTTTTTCCTTGCGCGGGGGTTTATTGTTCGTGGTTTGCGGTTAGTCTTCCTGTTTCCCTCTTTGAATGGATTGAACACCACAAAAAAAAGTTTATTGCCACAAAACTCTAAGAGAGAGAGAAAAGCCACGATTCAGACCCCATGCTTTTTGGACTGGATAATGTTCAATTTTCTTTGTCCACGTCAGAGTTTTATCTAACGAATTAACCATAAATGATCTGGAGTTTGTCAGCATAAACTGATGTTTTTGTGGTGCAAGTCCTACCAAACTGTGTTCCGCCCTAAGTCAGTGTTCAAACAAACAATCCCCCAACACGGCGTTCATTTTCTTCAACTTCCTGCTGCTGGTTTTTGTCTTTCTGTGTTTGTACATCTGTGTGACTGTGTTTTTGTGGAAACTGGTGTTAAACGTCCAACAGCGGACATTGCGAGAAACGTGGGTACCAGGACTGTTATCGCCATTGATGTGGGGAGCCAGGATGAGACGGACCTCTGTAACTATGGCGACAGCCTGTCTGGCTGGTGGCTGCTGTGGAAGCGGATCAATCCCTGGGCAGAAAAAGTGAAGGTAAAGTATGGGATCGAGTGTGGCTTAAATATCAGAAAACTGCCTCAGAGGTTTGGTTAGGCTTTTCTATAAAATGAACTGATTTTAACATTTACAACACTTAAAATCCCAATACCATAGCAGTCTGTTAGCCTAAATTATCTGACCGTTCCCACAGGTGCCCGACATGGCAGAGATCCAGTCACGCTTGGCATATGTGTCCTGTGTGCGGCAGTTAGAGGTGGTAAAGAAAAGTGCCTACTGCGAGTACATCCGACCACCTATCGACCGCTTCAAGACCATGGATTTTGGCAAGTTTGATGAGATCTATGTGAGTGAAACTTCTTAGAGCACACATAATGCACCACACCAGCCAATCACATGGCAGCAACTCAATACATTTAGGCATGTAGACATGGTCAAGACGATCTGCTGCAGTTCAAACTGAGCATCAGAATGGGGAAGAAAGGTGATTTAAGTGACTTTGAACGTGGCATGGTTGTTGGTGCCAGACGGGCTGGTCTGAGTATTTCAGAAACTGCTGATCTACTGGGATTTTCACGAACTACCATCTCTAGGGTTTACAGAGAATGGTCCGAAAAAGAGAAAATATCCAGTGAGCGGCAGTTCTGTGGGCACAAATGCCTTGTTGATGCCAGAGGTCAGAGGAGAATGGTAAGACGGGTTCAAGCTGATAGAAAGGCAACAGAGTAACTCAATAACACTTGTACAAACCAAGCATGCAGAAGAGCATCTTTGAACGCACAACACGTCGAACCTTGAGGCGGATGGGCTACAGCAGCAGAAGACCACACCGGGTGCCACTCCTGTCAGCTAAGAACAGGAAAACTGAGGCCTACCAATCGCACAGGCTCACACCAAATTTGGAACAATAGAAGATTGAAAAACGGTTGCCCCTGGTCTGATGAGTCTCGATTTGTACTGCGACATTCGGATGGTAGGGTCAGAATTTGGCGTCAAGATAAATGGACAAGCAAGGACCAACCCTGCCTTGTATCAAACGGGTCAGGCTCGTCCGGGTGGTGGTGGTGGTCGTAATGGTGTGGGATTATTTTCTTGCCAACACTTTTGGGCCCCTTAGTACCAATTGAGCATCATATCAACGCCCACAGCCTACCTGAGTATTGTTGCTGACCATGTCCATCCCTTTATGACCACAGTGTACCCATCTTCTGATGGTTACTTCCAGCAGGATAACGCGCCATGTCATTAAAGCACGAATCATCTCAGGATGGTTTCTTGAAACATGACAATGAGTTCACTGTACTCAATGGTCCCCCACAGGTCACCAGATCTTAATCCAACAGAGCAGCTTTGGGATGTGGTGGAACGAGAGATCCCATCATGGATGTGCAGCCGACAAATCTGCAGCATCTGTGTGATGCTATCATGTCAATATGGACCAAAACTCTCTGAGGAATGTTTCCAGTACCTTGTTGAATCTATGCCACGAAGGATTAAGGCAGTTCTGAAGGCAAAAGGGGGTCCAGAAAGGTCCTAGAAAGGTGTACCTATTAAAGTGGCCGGTGAGTGTACGTGAGATATATATATATATATATATAAATATATATAAATAAATAAATAAACTGAATTGAATTGAAGAGTGCTGTATTCAAGCATTTTAATGGAAAGTTCAGTGGAAGGAAATACTGGTAGAAGAAAGTGCACAAGCAACAAACTGCTTCCTTGAGAGGATTGTGAAGTGAAGCTAGGAGCTCAATGATTAAACTGCTAGTTATCAGATGTTCTAACATAAAAAATGTTAACTGTCCTCCAGTAAAATAAAGAATGTTTTTTATATTGCTTTCTTTTTTTTTTCAAGATTTCTTTAGGCGGCACTAGTGACCTTTTATTTTTTCCAGAGTTTTTTGACAGTGTCTAGACAGGAAACGGGGTGGAGAGAGAGGGGAAGGACTCGATCCTGGGTCCGCCGCATCGAGAACCAAAGCCGCTTGTACTTGTGTCGCGCGCTTAAACCCCCACACCACCGGCACCCCCCACCCCCACGTTGGGCTTTAAAAAAAACAAAAAAACAATCATAAAAATATACGGAGGCCCTTGAGTGTAAATTGCTTTGTACATATTTATAGCTTTGTACATGTTATTTACAAAGCAAATAGCACCAATATGATATTTGAGCGCAAACACACCCAAAGTGCTGGAGATCCGCTCTCAGTTGCCCACGTAATGAAAATATGAAGACCGCCACGAACAGCCGGCACAAAAATGACACAGAAAATTCACGTTTGTTACAATGTCGGGAGCTCCTCAGAACTCAGAATCTCTCTTTATCAGGGAGGAATCACAGTCTAGGTGGCCTTTCTATATCAGGAAATGATGTGGATGGTTTTAATGTACAGCTACAGATTATAAACCACAATAGATGATTCACACTTTAAACTGATTTGCATTGAATAATCCTCTAGATTGATGAAGATGCTTTTATTTTTTGTTTTTTGAGTTAATTTGAGTTTGGTTTATTAAGCAGTTTTGTTGAAATGTTCTGTAATCAAGAAGTTTGTATTCTGAACATAAAACGATAATAATTCAGACTATCTGACTTCAACTTTATCTGTAGAGTACAGAAATGATATGATGCTTTGTCAGGAAACCACACCTCGTTAGAAAGAAAGTAATATAACTTCTGTTACATTCTGACAGTATTTTCCTTTTCATTAAATATAATCGGAACATCAGATGCTCTTTTCTTGGCAGCAGAATACCAGGTGCAAATCGTCCTTTCCAAGAACTTTGTTTAGATGGCGGTGCACACCTTTTTCTTTATTTTGGGATGTGAAATGCTGATCTATGTAATATTTTTCAGCTTGTAAAAAGCTGAAAAATGTGTGTTCACTTCCAGTAAAGGAATTAAAGTACTTGTGCATATAACATTTAAAGTAACTAATATTTCATAAACTTCATCTGCGGAGGTTTAACCTCCAAATTCCATTTTATCAAAAACTCAAATACTTCAATTATTGACCATGTCTTTACATATTCTAACTTTTTTAAACCTTGCCACGTTATATCGCTAATGTTGGCTGAAAAAAACAGTTTTTATTTTTAATGGCTTGCAGGATATCGGCTATCAGCACGGCAAATTGTTGTTCACTGGCTGGGCTCGAGGGGACATCATCGAGAACATGCTGAAGGATCACCGCTCGGCTGACTACAACGACAGCAAGAGAACAGATGTGAGCAGAGCACATTAATCAGAACTGCTATTGGTTTCCTTCAGAACATTCAAGTTCACCATAAAAGTGTTTTATCAACATATAACGAAGATGATTCCTTGTCTCGTAGTCCTGCACGTGTCCAGGAGCTGACTTCACGGATCTTGCAGAGATCGTGTCCAGGATCGAACCGGTGCAAAGCTTCGTAGCAGCAGAAGGTAAAGGTTGCTTCCCAATATGTCCGTTCTGCCCTAAACGGCATGTTTCTGGGACAGATGTTGCTTGGTTCGCATGTTGGATTAGGGCACTGTAATGAATAAGGCTTGGTGGCACTCACTTGTTTTAATAATATTAATTCATTTTATTTATGAAGGCTTTTTAAAGAATTTCAGTGTCACTTTACAATGTTAACAACATTTAATAGAGATGAATTGATAACACAAAAAACACACAGTCGCTATAAAACTACTGAATGAAAACATAGACACAAAAATGTGTGATGTGAACAGTGGTAATGTGGGAATCTGTGGGGGTAAGCTAGTCTAAACAGATGAGTCCATTAATCCGTTGCAAAGGGAGAAGGGAATGTGTCAGGGGGAAGTAATGTATTAAGTATGGAGAAAATAGTCCATGGATTTCCTTTGGCGCTCTCTATGGGTGGGATAGTAATGACTTTAGGCAACTGGAAATGGCTGTTTTGTGTTTAAGTGCAGTCTATTGATATATGTCCTTATGAATAGTGAGTGCAGATTTCCTCAGCTTTGATTTCCTGGACTTCCTCTGTAAATCAGGGGGAAGAGTGGGTGAAGGAACCAGTCCAGGTTGTTAATGGATCCAGGGTATCCAGGATTTTATTCAGTCTTTGGTTAAACAGAACAGGGTACCAGTTAAAATACAATTCTCCGGGGAGAGCACCCTCCTACATAGTAGGTGTTATTTATATCTATATTGTGTGCTTTAAATCTCTGTGTTCAGCGGAGGAGTCAGACTGTCTGACAGAGTACGAGGAAGATGGGATGGACACAGTGAGAGAGGAAGAGGGGGAGGAGGAGGAGGACGAGGCAGAGGATCCTGAAGGAGAGTGGGGACAGAACGGAGTCTTCCAGACTGTGAGTCCTGATAAAAATAAAATGAGTCATCTGGTTCAAGCCAGCCTCTGGTTTCTTGTTTTTGCCTGAACCTTCCTCTTCATCGCCCAAAAACTCACACAAGCTTGTTTGAGGTAATTCCAAATACTACCCTGAATCCAATGAAGTTGGGATGTTGTGTGAAACGTAAATTAAAAACGGAATACAGTGAATTACAAATCCTGTTCAACCTTTGTGAAACTGAATACACAAAATCAAGATGTTCAATGTTCAAACTGATAAACTTTATTGTTTTTCCAAATATTCGCTCATTTTGAATTTGGGGTTAGGACTGTGTACAAAATATCAGATTGACAGTTTGACAGATTAACGTATAAGTGTAATTAGGGAGAAATGTTATTATTAAAGCGCAGATAATGGCTTTAAGTTTTCACGCAACTAGGGATGAAACAATTAATTGGATTAATCAGGATTAATTTATTATTGAAATAGTTTTCAACTAATTTAGTAATTGAACAATCATTAACTGAAGTATACAGATTCTGAAACATGTCATTTGCTGAAAGAACTACCCACTCAGAGCAGTTGTTAGGCCAAAATTGGACAAAACAATATATACATTTTGCATTTAAGATGAAAACCTTCTTTGTTGGTAAATATGCTCTATCCAGGACTCCTTAAGTGACATAGTTGTAGCTTCACCTGGTTCAAATTCTGTAAAAAGAAAATCTTCAACTAAGCACCTTTTGCTATACAATTATCAATCGAAAAAATAGTCGACAGATTAATCAGCTAGCAAAATAATCGCAATTGGCAGCCCTACATTCAACTAAATTGGTGTTGCTTATTTCAAACTCCAAAATGTCCTTATGACATTTCAAGGTAAGGACTATTAATACAACCCATACAATAACAAAACTTCCTGCTGTTTATTTACAATAATGAACAGATGGAACCTTATCTTGTTGAGAATGTAACAAACTGATGGATTTAAAAATGATATTTCAAATAGAAACATTGTTAAATGCATATCTTGTGCATAAAGGTGACACTTTTAGACCACAGGAAAACCAAAGGTGTATTTCCATTAACCTGAACCTTTATTTGCTGAATGTTAATCATTTTAAATTTGATCTTCCCTGATCTGTTTGTTGGTCTCCTAAAGCTGGTAGGGTTGGTGTCCTACCGCAAATACCGCAGGAATACTTGTGAATGTTAATGCAATCACATCATTCAGATTTGGCCATTCATTCATCCTCAGTTAACAGAGGAGAGCTCAGCCATCTTGATGCACCTTCCTGGGAGGGCGAAGGTGTTTTATTTTTATCACATGCATGTTTTAAAACCCTAAAATGTTACGTTCATTCTCGGATTTGCTCTCTCCATCTCCACAGGCAGCTGATGGCAGATTTCGGTGTTTTAAAGGTTATTAAAGTTAACAGAAACTATAAACTGATATATACTAACTAATATAATAACCTGAGTAAAATGCTTCGGAAAATAGTAGAAAAACCTGAAGGTTCAGGGTAATATCAAAAGCATTACCCCAACGCCGTTTTCTGGGGTAAATTTCTAGCATCATAAAACTGCGCTAGTTCCTTGAAAAGGTTCTTGAGGTGGAAAAGGGCCTTTAGTTGCATTTTATGTTAATAAAACCACCTTCTGTTTTGCAGGATGAGGAGAAATCTGTGAGGCAACGCAGGAAATTTACCAGCGACTCCAACGCTTCTGAGATCTCAGACTGCTGACAGAGGGCCCTGGAGGAGCAGAGGTCAAAATCGAGCGTCAGACTACCAAGAGGGCCAGAAACCTTCAAGACTTGACACATGGATGCCACACTTAACATCTGAAATTTCAGCAACATCGGAACAATGTGGGGGTTTATTTGCTGTTGTTTTTTTTTTTTTGGGAGCACCTTTAAGAACCAAGCTTGTTCTTATTGAGTCGCCTTTGCTTTAATATCTGTGGTCCTCGATGTAAACATGCTTCCACCAACTACCACCCTGTGGTTCCTCCTCTTAGAGACACTAAATGGACTAGAATTTATACCACTAGACAAAATTTAACATCAACATTTCAGATCATGTTTTCTATTATCATTGAGGTGTTTGATTCGGCACCCACACCGTTGAGGGTTTGTCTTAATTTATGGGCCTCGTTTTCTTTTATGTGGTTTATGTGTCCTTGTATGGGGCCATATGTTTTACTTGTGTCATGGTCATTTTTATTTCAGATTGGCAAAGCTTCAATTAGCTTGTTGCCAAGAGACGCCAACCTGGGACAGGCAGGGCCTAAAGGTAACTGGTGAGCAAGTCTTCTATAGAAAAATCAGGTGTTTATATGGAGTTTATGATGAATAACTTAGAGTTGGATCAGTGTTGGAAGCAGTACAGGGATGGGTTGTGATTGGAAGAAAAGAAATGGATCATTAAGCAAATTCATATGATTGTTTTAATTAAATTTATAACTTAAGTTCAGTTAAGCAAGTTGAACTACAAACGCTTTATGTGGATCAGTTACGAGGAAGGAATCTGAACAGAAAAGAGGGGTGATTTAAATCTTGATGAATGAATGAACATATGTGGGTGCCAGAAACTTCATTTTTAGATCATGTCTGAGTCAATGAATGCCTTTCTAACCACCGTTTCCCGTGCTCAGTGAACGCAACTGCAGCGGGTTTGTTGGAGTCCCCTCACTAAGCAAACAAGCGCGTTGTTTCTGTTTGCACAATGTCAGCACTCAGGGTTCCTGCGTATGACTTTACGCTCATGGTGAATAATATAAAAAGGTTTGTTTTGAGCTTGATTCTCCGAATGGGCGCTCATAAAAATCTCCAGAACCATGTAAATAATTAATTGGCACAGAAAATACACAGAAATCCAGAGTCATCTCCTCGGTAATACTTCTTTTAGAAACTGTAACAATAAAATGTTTCATAATGTCAGTATTCATATATGTATATGAGAGGGATGTTTTTTAAGTTGACGCTTTGCTGCATAATAGGAAACCTAAACCAAAAATAATAGGTTTTTCACTTAACATCTGTTCTGTTGGTTTCAGCAGTTTTTAGTCTGTTTTTTTTAATTATATTTATTGTTTAATTTATGCATCTACTACTGGCTTTGTAAATTAATTAACATGGCTTTAGCTTTTTGCACTGAAATGTATGAGGTATTCTTTGCTAGGACAAGGATTACAAAGAGGTTGTAATTTATGACGGGAAATAAACATAACGATACCCTAACCTGTTCTGTGTTGCTTTTAATCACTGAGTAGTGAAGTTAAAATGCAATCAGGATGCATTCCTCTTGTCATCTTGATCTGAGTGTTTGGAGGCCGTTTGCACGGTTTGTTGGTTCCCATGACTGATGTTTATTTTTCCACACATGCAGCTGAAGTTTTCCATTTATAGACAAAGTTTACTAAACACCCTGCATAACACAAGTTTAGGATTACATGGCCGAAAGCACGTGCTGGGAACACTTGTGTCGGTACACCTTCCTGCAAATTATGGCGTTCTTGTAGCAACTTTCTTGCCATGTCTTGTTTAATCAATGTGTTTGGAATTCAGACGTAGCTGAGTAAGTATTAAATTCTGCTTTGCAACAAAAATGGCAGTTTATTTTATGAGTTCATTTTAATAAATGAGAATAACATAATTCAACTTAAAAGTAAAAACTCAAAAATAGCACGAAGAGCATTACTGCATCAATGCGGTGTGGCCTGGAGGCGATCGGCCTGTGGCACTGCTAGGTTTCAGCTTTCATTCTGACAGCTCATCTGCATTGCTTTGTTCTGGGGTCTTCTCTTCCTCTAAGAGAAGATAATTAGAGTCCCTATGGAGTTTAGGTCAGGCCTGTTTGCTGGCACAGTGATACCATTGTCATTATACCAGGTATTTGTACTTTTGGCAGTGTGGGCAGGAGCCAAGTCCTGCTGGAAAATGAAACCAGGATCTTTATAAAGCTCTGAATTTTTCTGATGGATAACTGCACTGACTCGATTTGATGAAATCTTTCCTTTCCACTTGGGGAAAGCAGTCTTCCCCATGCTTCACAATAATTGCATATAGTAATGGAAAACCATGTGGGTTTTGGCATAGACAGACTGGATTTGACTCTTTTTCCTTACAGATGTGCCACAATTTAAAGGGAAATGAAGCAAGTTTTCCAACAGTATATGACTTACTGCCACTAAGCATTGTTACAACAAAGAAAAAAAATCTAAACACCAATTTCCTTTTTTTGTGCTATCATTTGGCTCATTAGGCTCTGTATAAAGTACTTGCCGTGGGAATCTGTGATGTTGCCACCATCCCACTGGGAGAAGCTTCGGCCATGATTGTGAATGCTTTGGAAACTTCTGGCTCAATCAAAAACGTAGCTGTTGTTATTCAAACGGGTAGAAAAAATGTTAGAAGTCAAGAAATTCAGATTAAGAGTTTCCATTAACACAACATGGGAGTATTCCCATCCGCAGTGAAAACACTCCTGATAACCTCTGAACTCCAGTTCAAGAGCTACAATGTGATCCTGACAAATTCATCAGGCACATTATGCACTAAATTCATACAAATTATACAGACTATTTGTGCATCTCTATGAAGTAGAGTCAATATTACGTGTCTTACAAAGTCTTAACAAGACTCATAACAGTGCCTTGCAAAAACTTTCACACCCCTTAAATGTTTCACATGTTTCCATCATTTCCATAAACTAAAATGTATTTTAAAAGGACTTTAGGGCTGCCAAGCTCCAGTCCTCGAGAGCTACTATCCTGCAACTTTTCGATGCATCCCTGCTCCAACGCACTGGAACCAAATGGATAAAATTCCCTCATCAGTGTTCAGTCAGGCAGTTCTACAGAGGCCCGGTAATGAACCATTCATCTGATTCAGGTGTGTTGAAGAATCCTCGCATTTAAATGTTGCTGCACAGGTCTCAAGAATTGGACTAGGACACCCCTGTGGTAGATAAATAGTTTTGGCCTGTTTTACAAGTAACATTTGAAAAATGTGGAGACCATGTGTATTCAGCCTCCCTTAGTTGATATTTTATAGAACCACTTCTGGTTACCGTTACAAACCTTCTGGGTTATGTCACTACCAGCTTTGTACATCTAGAGAATGAAGACTTTTGCCTGTTCTTTGCGAGATAAGCTCAGATTGGATGGAGAGCATCAGGAAGTGTTGATTTCCAAGACTTGACATAAATTCTCTATTAGATTAAGGTCTGGACTATGACTTGGCCGCTGCACCACATGAATATACTTTGATAAAGCAGCCTTTTTAAACTTTGACTGTTGTTTAGAGTTGGACAGCTAGAGGGTGAACCTCTGCCAGCACTAACAAGCTTTCTTCCAAGAAAACTGTTTATGTTGCTCCATCTATCTTGAAATACAAGAAAATAACTTTATTAGCAGACAAATGAATTTCAGCTGGTGTCCATCAGGAAATGCGTTGGTCTACTAATAACGTTGTTTTCTACTATTTCATAAATTAGATATTTCAACCTGAAAAGACTCACAAATGAGAGAAACACAGACATGGCAATTAGAGAAGTTTATTAGCTGGTGTTTGTTTTCTTTTGGCGCTCGGACCCCGGTGAAAGACATGGATGCTGATAATGGCATGAGCTTGAATAAACATCTTAGGGTTAGAATTAGAGAAGTCTTCCCCCCGGGATCCTGATACTGGTGGTGGAGTAGAGGCCTGAGGAGATAAGGGAGTCGAAAGGAGCTTGAAGCCTGATGGTGGAGATGAGGTGGAGGAGGGTCAAAGCTCAGCTGAAGGCATATTTAAGAATGAAAATATGATCAATCTGATCATTTTATAATCAGTACCAAATCTATCAATCATTTATTTGAATGGAAAAAAAAGAAAAAATGAGTTCTAATTATACACTTTATAGAAAGGAAGACATTATAAAAATATATTCATTTCCAAAATCACAATATTCACACTCTAATTGAAAATGAATAATTAAAAACATTACATAAATTAACATTAAATTACCATTATTTTGGAGTTCTAAATATCTAACTTAAATCTAAAGAAAGGTTTAAAAGAGACCAAAATTGAGAACATAACAAAGAAGAAACCTCTAAGTTTGTCAGTTTTGAACCAGAATGGCCACGATTTTAGTCTTTCTCTTTGTCTGGCTCAACATTGTGAGTTCAGCTGAAAGACGTCATTATTATGACGTCACAGAGTAGTGTTTGTCATGTCTCATTAGTTAGCCATTAAAGAAAATAGATTATATTATTTTCAAAGCCTACTGTTTATGTTTTCCGAGACAGACAGCATAAGTTACAGTTAAGCCCAAACGTATTGATCAAGATTAAAAATTATTTTCATTTAGCCAACAACGTTGTTTCTGAAAGGAAATGATACAGGTCTCTTTCAAAAGCTAATAAAACAATGCATAATTAGTATAAATAAAAATAAAAAAGTATTGTATTGGTTTTTAGTTTATTTTTTAATAAAATTTTATAAAAAAATGGCATGTAAAAAAACCTTCTTACAATTCCTGACGAGCTTTATGCTGTTTTCACTGGTACTTTGACAATTTATCATTGGTGATGAGCTCTGAGTCTTGGAAGACCTCCATAGCATCATCCCAATCTTCTAGTTCCTTCTATAGATTTTAATTTTACTTCCAGTCAAAAGAAACATGAAGGTGGAAATAAAAGGTTACTTCACCCAAAGTAATTGTGGGTTTAATTGTATATTAACCCACAATCAGTGAATGGAAGCAGAAGACTAGTTCATGGTATCAGAGTGTACATGTATCTTCTCAGTTTAAATACCAAAGAATGCACTTATTTCTAAAGCTTACTGAGTTCTAAATTACCAGAAAAAATTACCACTTTATAAGAGCACTCGTAGATATATATTGAGAGGCATCTCAAATAAACTGTTCATCACAATGGCAATAGGGCCATAACATTGTATGTTCTGGCAGTAAATGTTGCACCCTTTGTGCAAAGGACTTTTGAGAAAGACTTGGTCAGTGTGGCATATCTACCAAAGTTTAGATTTTTAAGGTTCAAAAACAAAACAAATGATCTAAATTGTTGCTTTACTTTAGCAAGCTGAGCACTAAAATCCACGCTTATTTAATCTGAACTTGCATTTTTTGGAACTCAAGAAATTCTCAAGACACTCACCTACTTTAATCTGAGTGTTCATTCTGTGACTGATTTAAGTAAAAGCTCTTCCACTTGCTAACATCTTATGTCTAAGAATAAGGAAAATAACAAATCCAAAGATCTCAGCTGTGACAGATGAATGCCAGGAACATTTTCAGTTTATCTCCAAATGAAAAGTAATTATTAAGCAGCATAGTAATGTTTTTGCAACATTTTTTTATTTTAGCCACCAAGACACATTCAGCGTTGAGTATTTTTACATTGTTAACTGACACAGTAGCAATAGTAGATGAAAAGTACATTGAAATTCGAAAGATGGGATGACTGATTGACTGTGCTCCTTCTTTCAGGAAGTCATGTATGAAATCGACTGGAGAACTCAGTCTTGTAGGAAGTTGCCACTGGAAACCTACTTCATGCCCATGCATGTCCCCGCTGATGCAATACTGATTGGTCAGGCAGTCCTGGGCTCCAGTTCTTCTTGGGGAATGGATCTGCTCACCAACACCTGGGGTGGACAATTTCAAAATAATGGTAAGCAGGAACCCCCTGACTTGTGACGTAGCTAGAGACACATAGCTAACCCTGTTCATAAAAAGAAAATTATGCCTACTATCACACAGGGTGGTAGTAGTGTGATGGCCTGGGAAAAATTGCTGATTCAACACCCGAAAAATGGGCCATAAATGAAAGAACTTGCCATTCAGGGAGAAAAGTATCTATCTATAGTTTGTACCTTACGCTCAAACACACTTAGGTTTTGCAGCAGAAACAACTTATCCAAAGCACACCAGTAAGACCTCCCCTGAATGGTTCATAAAAAGGATGGTTCTTGAGTGGCCTAGTCAAAGTCCAGACCTAAATCCGATTCAGATGCTGTGGCCTGAAGATAAACAGGTTAACATCATGTTAAAAAACTCTTCAATGTGGTTGTCCTCCCGTTATATGTTTTGCAATACAAGCTAACCTTGAAGTAATTTTATTTTGAATGCAACATGTAACTCGTGTTTTATATTTTTGCCGACATATTCCTCTGTTTTCACTGAGATTGGCTGTCTCCCTGTGACTCTGACAAGCTATTCTCCAAAATCAGGATGGACCACAATCAGGTTGGACAAACAAACCCACATAAGCACCAATTAAACAGAGAAAATTGCCTCTTTACGGAGCATTTGTTTTATGAAAAGGCTCACAAAATTAAACAATCTGTAACAAATTAGTGGCTTCAAGTAAAAAAACACTTTCCAAACTCTCTGACTTTTTAATATAAAGTATTTAATCACTACATAATAAAAAATCTAATCTTCTTTTTTATAGGTGGAACTTTACAGACTGTCTATTTTAAATTCAGTATATTACAGCAAAACTAACAAAAGATGAACTCTGTGTTTCAGCACCTACAACTGGGTGATTGGATTGTCTAATCCAATGGATTTCATTCCTCCTCCTTTCTGTGACGCCGCAAAAATTAAGAAATCTGCGAAGCCACATACCTTCTTCTCTGCCATGGAGTCCCTGGCCATGAAGGTAAAATCTGTGGAGTGAGCACCAGGGCTTTCCTACACAATATAATTTCAATTATCAATGTGACAGAAAAAAAATTCACTCTTGGAATTATTTTCCCCTCTGCTGTATCGAATAAAAATACTTAAACAAATTGGATATTCTTTATTTATTTGAACAAAAAAACACATATTAATTGTTGAGAAAATCTTGTGTTTTATTCCTTAGGTAAAATAGAAATAAAAGGAAAAAAAAAAAAACAATAAAAGTATGTCAATGTTGCTTGAAGCAGACCCATTGTTTTCCGCAACTACTAAAGGGGAAAGATCTTGGTTAACAATATACAGACATAATAATTCAACCATAATTATCTTTTTTTTTTGTTTAAAGGCTGAAACTTATAAACGTCTTTACAGCAAACATATATTTTATTCAGCACTTTTAAATTGTACTATCTTCTATCCATCAGCAGATGGCAGCAGCATTGTTCTCTATCTTAGCAGACCTCTTTAACTTTGACTTTAAGGTACATGTTTAGATCACACAGCCAGATAACCGCAAGCAGCATCTCCATATGACTGTGTAATGAGTTTAAAACAAACTTTTATTGTTATTATTATTTTGTTTTTAAATGCAACTCCTTTATTTTTTTTTTATTTTTTATTAGATGATCTTAAAATTTCCTTTGCCCTGTTTTTAAAGTCTATCATTGGGGTGTAAAAGTTGGAAAAAGGTTGAATTCCTTGCAAAGAAAAGAAAATTATGCTAAATTCTTTGACCAAGGGTGGAGATTGAAATTTCCTGTCAGCTGTCAGACTGTGGGATGAACTAAGGGAGTATGTGTTTATTACTGAAAATCATGCTGAGCATGCTACAAAACTGTTAAGGTTGCAAAAAATAAATAAATGGTCACTCAAATAGTCTCTAATCACATCCTTCAATTTTTGGTGAATAATCAACAAATAATGGAAACATGCTGCCAATACTACCTTGTCGAAATAATAAAAAAAAACAAGTTATTTTGTATAATTTATAGGAGTCATTCAGAAAGTTCAAATTTCATTAATTGTAAACATAATTTATCTTTTCTAATACAGGTATGCTTTCTGTCAGTTTGATTCAAAACAGTGAGTGAGCCCACAGGTATTTATAGAGCACTGACTGATCAAATACTGCCAAATCTCTCATAATAATGTTTCCAAGACTTATACACGTTCCCTGCTCAAACTTTTTGGTCACTAATACTAACCTAAGCCACTGAAGAAAAGGCACTTTCTTATTTCATGTCCAAATCCAATTCAGTAGAAAGATCTTTGCCATGTATGGTTAAAAGTCAGATATTTACATACAGTGTAATAAGACCAATAACCTTTTTTTCTTGCTTTTTATAATTAAATCGGACAAAATGCCACAATAATGACAATGAGGATAGTTAACAACTTTTTTCAAATGCAGACACTTTCATACGTTTTTTTGGCCTATTCCTCTAGACAGAACTGCTGTAACTGAGTCAGGTTTGCAGGCCTCCTCACACACACTTTTTAAGCTCTTTCCACAACATTTCTATGAGACTGAGAACAGGCTTTGTGATGACCACTCCAAAACACTGACCGTGAAAAAATGGGCTGCGATTATTTCAATTCAGTGTATATTAATACATATTTTTTTCAGTTTAAATATTTGTTTTAAATCTGCTTTGGCCTCATCTCCCCAGACTCTACTCTCAGTATTTTACTGGCTTGTTCAAATCCTCTGCAGCAAACTTTTGACAAGCGTCATCATGCTTTTTCTTTCTGACTTTCTTTCTGACAGTTTGTTTTGCAACAGTTTTGCTTTAACCAATCATACTGCTCTGTACAATCCTTTGGAAATTAGAAACCTTTTTAAAGGCCACCAGTTAATACTAAACCAGTCCATACTGATTTAGCAGCAATGCTTCTAAATACTAAGAAATTTCAGCTGGTTTCATGGCTTTTTATGTCTATTTGTACATTATTTTCTTCAACAATTCAATACTTATTCCAATTATTCAAATGATTTATCCATAGCTTCGTTAATGGAGTAATTTGTTTTCATTTCTTTGCATGTATGGATAACTTGGGTTGTTGTCAACATGTGGTATTAATTTTATGTTAGTGGCACCATTACAGATATTTAAACCGAGAAAAATGGTAACATGTTCAATACTTATTTTACCCACTGAAACTGGTTTAAGTTGGTTAAGTCCTTCACCTACATGTTCAGAGAACTCCTTGAAAGGACATTTTAATTGCTTTTCTTTATATTAACTTTTTGAATAGTTCTCGAAAGGGTGAATACTTTCTCTGTTTCTTTTCACAGTATTGACACACTAACCCACTGAGCGTCAGTTTCATGAACAGTTATTTTATTCATTAAAAGGTACGTCACACATTATCTCCAGGCCTTGAAGATTTGTGAGTCATCTTCTTACAATCACCCTCTGTTTGGTCGGAGGTGGCCACCCATCCTCGCTGTCAAAAATTACTCATCTGCCTTGTGTGATTAACGAGAAGCGAGTCTGCTCTAGAAGCCTTAGCTACAATAATAGCATTGCCACTCCAATTATCAGACTAATCATTCTCTGGGCATGCTGGGTCTTTGGCTGAAATATGTGTAGGAGGAGAAGCTGCTGAGCCTGAAGCTCCTGTTGCGATAAGAAAATTATATTGTTAATGTCCGTTCTACCCCCCTCCCTATATCTCTAAAATTTACTTGAGCCTGAATGGTAATGATGCAGACACTCCTACCATGATCATTAATTTTGTGCCTGATTGCAAGTCAAAGACAAAGTCAGTAGAAACACAAAGCAATTTCAGACCTCTTTGCTTGAAAATTCATGGTCTAAATTACATGAAAATAAACAGCTGGACACATAAGATGAGATAAACAGAATATAATGCTGTGATTCTGCTTTACAAAGGACTACTGCAGGAATGATGATTTTAAACCTGCTCCCATATTGGTCAGCCTGGGTAGTTGTTAAATCCTTTTGCTAATAGAGCTTGTAAGAATTACAGACCAGACTGCTTGAAAAATTGCTCTACATGGTTAAAATGAGCAAATATTTTATCACAGTGTCAAGCATTTTTTTAAAAGTTAAACAGGATTAAATCTGTTCGAGAATAGAACAGATTAGACTCATCTTCAATAGTTTCTCAGTGGAGGAATCAGTAGTTGATTGATTGTCAAAAAGAAAACACACAGATACAGTTTAAAACAATAAATAGGACTCTAACAATAAAAACTCTTTTGTTTAAATCTCAGAGTTTATGGAGTGATTTCAACAACATTTGGTGCTAGTTGGTTTATAAAACTGAGCTCTCCGTGTGTGATTCTAAATCCAAGCAATTTAAACCTTTTCAAGCTTTCACACCCACAACTGTTGGATAAACAGATCTGTCCAAGTGCAAATTACCAAATATTTTCACCCTGAAATGTTAGTGTCTTATTGAGCAGCCTGCATAGTTTTTCTGTTATACAGGGGAGCTGGTATGATTTAGGTTGAGGTCATGGATTTTAAGTAATATAGACAGCTTGAACTTCCTATTGTGATCATCCTTGTTTTGAAAGACAGTATGTTTTCATTTCTGTGGTTGCAGGGTGAATGCTTTTTTTAAATATTAGTGTAAGACTTTATGTCATCACCCACAATGTAAATACAAAATGTTCCAGGATGTATTCTCATTTCCTTGTTTGTCTGCTTATGCGTATGGAGAGGAATCAGATGGGTGCTTTTTCTTGAAATTGTGAACCTCACCCTGTCACATTTATATGCAAAAGTAGTCCGACTGGCTTTCCTTGACCAGCTTGACTCTTGCAGTTGTGAAGCACTCTTTCCATTGTCAAATGGCTAATCAGTGCTCTGTGAGATGTTGACGGACATGTCTGGTGTGTTCCTTAGTCTTGATGATGCATTTTCTTCTCTAATGTTCTCTAACAAACCCAAGGCCAACACAGCACTGCTGAATTTATTATAAGATTAAATTACACACAGGTCAACTATGTTTAACCATTAAGTGAACCATTAAGTGAACTGAACGCAGTTTATGGCACTGGATTTTGTTTAGGAATATCAAAGGGGACAGAATATGTGTGCATGCCACACTTTTCAGGTTTAATTTGAAAAAAATTTAAAACCATGTATCCTTTTCCTCCCACTTTACAAGTTGCTAGGTGATGGTCTATCACATAAAATCCGAATAAAATAGATTGTAGTTGTAATTTAACAAAATAGGAAAAGTAGAGTGAATATACACTGTTAAAAAATAATAAATGAGCACTTTGAAAACACATCAGATCTCAATGGGGAAAAAAATCATGCTGGATATCCATACTGATATGGAATGGGTAATGTGTTAGGAACAAAAGGATGCCAGATGATTTAATGAAAATGAAAGCCATCAACCCACAGAGGGCTTAATCCAAAGTCAGTGAGAAATTTTAAATGGAACACTGATTGCAGCAACTCAAAATGATACTCGGTAGTTTTTATGCCCCTTCCCCTGTGCTTGTATGCATGCCTGACAACGTCGGGGCATGTTCCTTATGAGATGGGGTATTTCCTCCTAGATACTGACCAGGGCATCACTGAGCCCCTGGACAGTCTGAGGTGCAAATGGTGGCATCAGATGGACCTGAACATGATGTCATAGAGATGTTCTGCTGGATATAGGTCAGGAGAGCATGGAGGCCAGTCAATGGTACAATAGTATCAGTCCCCTTATCCCCCCAGGAACTCCCTGCATACTCTTGCCACATGAAACTCTGCTGGGAGACACAGCAAACCTTCAGGCGATGACAAATATTGATGTGCCATCCTGTTTGAGTTGGAATGCCTGTCCAACCGCTGTAGAGTTCTGGTATTGCCTCATGCTACCAGTAGTGACACTGACCCAGGTCAAATGCAAAACAACTGAAAAGCTGTCTAAAAAATGAAAAGGGCAATAGCTCTGTGGTCTTCACCTACAGAACCATTCCTGTTTTTTGGGGTCATCTCATTGTTGTCCCTTTAGTGCACCTGTTTTCACTTTCAGTAACATCAAAACAACTGACACTGGTTAACAACCCCCTCTACTACTTAAGAGGCTAGACCAATACTCCAGAAGTTTAACTGCATTGATATTATACTAATTTTTTTGAGTAATGTATTTCCAAAGCATCATAATTTCAGAAAAACATGTTGGAAAGAATAAAAAAACACTTAGTGCCTTCCTGAACCTTCCCTTTAACCCCCAGCAAACAACAAATACCCACAACACCTCTGTTTTTCTACCTTCTCTACTTTTTGAGTATTCATCCACACTGATCAAAGAGCTCTAATTACACGCATTAGTGAATAATGAGTCCAGTGAGTGGGTACTACACATACAAAGGAGATACAGTTTGCAAGGTTACAGGTTTGACTGTTTGTGCATGAGAATTTGTGGGTGTATGAATGCTCACTGTGAACCTTGGTGCCCATTTTAGCTCGCATGTGCATGTGTTAGAGCGGAACATTGTTTTTCACCGTCACCCTGTTATTCTGCAGAGGATGGCCAACGTCAGAGGATCACACCAATTATCCTCTCTTCGCTGATGGAGGAGGTTCTTCATCTGCATACTCTTTAAAATGAATCCACTCTATCTACTTGCTCTCTCTTTGCTTGTCAATTATGTTGTTTTTTTTTCTCCAGCTCCCTGTATGTTTACCAGTAAATTTAAAGTAAAAACTTTTTTTTGTTGTGAATGAATGTTTGAGCAGTGGGTGCTTTGGTTGGTGTCACAACATCCAACACAGCAGTGCTTGTTAGGCTGATGGATTTAACCTGAACTGCCACTTTAAGTTCACGCAGGTTAGAAAAAATGCAGATATTAATAGACTGAACTTGGAAGACTCTGCTGACGTGACCGTCAACAAAGGAATGAAATCAAATACTTTACTGCAGGATTAAAGAACCAGTCTAAAACAACCTCTATATAGGTCTGGTAAATTTAGATATGCCCTACAGAAAATTTACAAAGAATTTTACATTAATGAAACCTACATTTTTATATTCAGCATTTATATCTAGTTCTGTGCGTGCATAAAAAGCCTGGTTTAATGACTAATTAAGGTTTTATATCTTGGCTATCTGGGTTATTCCCCTGTAAATGAAAACTGCTTAAAACAGAGGCTGCTTAAGGCACTAACGAACAATTTTAATGTTAATTTTAATAGTAATATAATCAATCATTATAGTTAATTCTTAAAAATTAAAATCACCTGCAGATTAAGATCCTTAAGGCTTTCCTACAATATTAAAGCTGCCTCAAATAGTAAATTGCTTTGCTATATGTATTTATGCTCGTTCTTTTCTACTACCTGTGTAAAATAATTTTTCAAAATCTCTTAAAGCCACAAAACTGACAATATTGTTTAGTTGCTGTCACACTGTTCCTTATCTTGCCATGGATATTGGCATCTTGTTATAGGTCCAATGTAAAGAAATGAATTTCTTATGATCTGCTTGTGCTACATGTATTGCTCGATTATTGGAATGAAATAAGAAAAATGTAAACTTTGCTGCTGCATAAGGACAAAGTAAGTGACTGTTTTGCGATGGACAGTAAAGCATAGTGTAATGTCTACAAATAATTATAAATAATAAATAATAATAATAAATAATTATTCTACTGAATGATCAATAAACTTATCAGTCTTATTTGGATCAATAAATCAAAAAATATATTATTCAGTCTGATGTGAATTATTTTGCTTTTCCCAAAAATCCAAAAAGTTATCAAACATTTAAAAAGAGAAGGGGTTTAACCCATTTCTCTAGTTTGATCCTACCCAGAAATAAGTACACGTCATCCAAAGACAGTGAGAAAAATCACCAGGAGCTATTAATTGAATCAAAACATAAATGTTTTATTATTCAAACTAATCCATAGCGTGAGCGACCTAAAGCACTTTTCCAAAAGAGCAAAAAAAAAAAACCAAACATCAGTCAAGGAGGTGAACGAAAACCAACAAATTCTGCCAAAGTTCATTGTTTGCATAAAGTTTTGTAGAGCATTCAAACTGGGTCTTAGAGAACACAGCGAGTTCCAGTCAAACGATTAGGAATATATATCCATATTCAAAAAATTCGTAATCCAGATATTTATCAGAAATACCATGACAGGACAAATTGAATGCATTGGCTTTGCTGTCAATTGAAAAACACATAACGTCACTGATTTTAATAAAACTGTGATCATGAAATTTGCACACCTGGTAGAGCGCTGTGCCAATCTCTTATATAAATGAACTCCTCAAAATAACAGGCAAAACAAAACTGAGTGTAACAAAAGTTTTACATTAGATTTTTCTTTTATTTACAGCTGGTCAGTGTGTTGTTCTTTTAATTTTGTCTTGAAACCCTATGTTAAGCCTGCTTTCATAATGTCTGTGTCTTATATGTTTATTTGTATAAACCAGGGCTGTGCTGTTATTTTTGTGCTCTTTAGTCAGTAGTCAAGACGGCTAAAAGGAAAAGTGCCTTCTTCATATTACAACTCGGTTGTTGGTATTGTGCATGTTGGGTAAGACAGACTTTCATTCCCTTGTGCCATTTATCTATTGCGCTATAAAGAGTAAACGTATTAAAAGAAAATCAGTTGCTGCTTACACAGATTCATATTGTAGTAATCATTAGCCTAATTGCAATATTACTGAGGTTTTTAAATGTACTTGCTCTATGACATTACAATAAATATGGGTGTGGTTAGCAATTCGCCATTGGAGCCAAAGTCTGCCCTACTATTATTTATTATTTATTACTATTACTACAGGAAGCCAGCAAGCTCCTGTTATTAGAATACAACCAAATAGAATAGAATAGAACAGATCCAACCTTTTTTGTCCCTCACTGAGGAAATTCACATGTACAAACAACAAGTGACAGGCAAGTTGAAGCATGCAGATAAAGGAGTGGTAAAAATCTAAAAACAGAAACTAAGAATAAGAGACTATAGTAAGGGCAGAATTACAGCATAGGAATAAAATACTGTACAGTTATTCAAAAATAGTATTGTCAGGTTAAAAGAAATGTGCAGCTGAGTAAGATAATAAAAAAATTTACATGTGCATGTATATTTGTCCTTAAAAACAACAGACTATTTACAAGAAATGGAAAAATTGTACAAATCACAGCAGAATGTAAACACTTATTGAGTTTGTTGTGAGCAATGATGGTTATAGAGTCCAACAGCTGCTGGGAGGAATGATAATGCTCCTTTGAGCACCCGGGATGCAGCAGTCTGTCACTGAAGGTCTCCAGCTCTGCAGCAGCTTCATGCATAGTGTGGAAAACATTGTCCAACAGTGATTTATTTTTTGTCCTTCTGTCTCCCACCATCTGGACTGGTCGAGGGGGCATCCTAGAACAGAGCTGGTTTATTTATTTGGTTCCTCTTAGCTGTATAAGCAGCTCCTCCAACCAACCAAACTGTAGAAGATGGCCGATGCCACCACAGAGACAAAAAAAGTCTTCAGGGGCACTTCCTGCACTCCAAAAACATCTGTGTCCCCAGCAGGTAGAGTCTGCTCTTACCCCTGCTATAAAAACCACAATTATTTTAAAGGCTAAAAAAAGCAATATATCTGGAAATAGTGTAAACAGCACAAAACAACAACAACAACAACAACAAAAAACTGGTTGTTCTGCCCAGGGATAACAAATGTAATAGTTCATTTGTAATAATTCATGTAAAAAGAAAAAGGATGTCTATGCAGCCAGCGTCATGTATTTTATTTTGAAGGTGAATTCTTAGGTTCCAATGCATTATGGGTAGCAGAAGCAGAAGTTAGTTGTAAAGACGCTTTACGAATAAAATACCGGCCTATCAACGAGCAAACTTCGCCTCCTGTGTCATAAATCTTTATTTACACCTTCGAAAGCAATGGCTGTAAGTTTAATCTATGTTCTGTTTAACATTATATGTTTTATTAGAGCTAATTTAGAGATCGTTTGTGAATGTGATTGTACCAGGAATTCGCCTTATCCCAAGAGCTAGGTTTGCTTCATTTCGGATAGAAATAAGGTTAACGATCTAATTAGCATATAAAAGATCGCTAAAATGACTGTTTATTATTAGCAACAGCTAAGGTTAATTTTTATGCATGTTTTCTTTCACCAGCGGTTTATTTGGTGCATTTATTCTACATAACAAAGAACAGATGCATATTTTGCTTTCTGTTTACTTTGTAGTTTCACTCTACCCTTTTCATGGAGCTCTTTAAGTAACAATTGTAAAGACTTGTAAGCTGTCAAGAAGACCGTAATAAAGGAGCAAGATGCTCGGTTTCCTGGCTCATGAAAATTGAGTTTGCCTTGCTGTTAATCTGCGTTAACATACACAACGTATCCAACACGTAGTGATAACAGTACAGTGAAAAGCCATATCAGCAGTTGGTGGAGCATAAAACTCATGCCACAGTGATGGACAACGCTCAAGAAGAAAAGGCAGCAGAAATAGCAAACTCTGAAGCTGAAGCATCATCTAAAGCAAGCTTTAGATCCAAACATTCTGGCTCCAAGCACTCATCCTTCAAGTCATCTTTGAAGTCCAGCATAATGGAAGCCGCCGTCTTTGCACGAGCCTCTGCTGAAGCCACAAATGCTAAAGAAATTAGAAATTAAAAAGCAACAGGCAAATCTAGAACTGGATTTAAAGATGCTGGAGATAGAAAAGGAAGCTGCAGCTGCTGCAGCAAGAGCAGAGGTTTTAGAAGCTGCTGTAGCTGCCGAACAAGACAAGCAAGAAAGTGTAAAGAGTGAAGTCCCGCCACAAGTCATAGGACAACGAACTATGGAGTATGTGCAACACCAAACCCAGCTAAATTCGCATTCATCTAAAGTAGAAACACCTCTGGATGAACCAGCAACAAAACCACCATCATTCGCTCCGAGGAAATCTGAGCAAACTCCCTCTCCACCAGCGCTCAAGAAAATGTATGTAAAAGATGAACCTCCTGACACATCCAGAGACAATGTGAAGCCAAACAGTTACCATGCTCCCCAGAACAGTTATCAACCTATGACTGACTTTGCTAGATTCCTTGCACGTAGAGAGTTGATCACAACAGGACTCTTTAAATTTGATGACACTCCTGGAAATTTCAGAGGATGGCAGTCATCATTCTTGAATGCAACTGAAGACATCGATCTCACATATAGCCAGGAGTTGGATCTCCTAGTAAAGTGGCTCGGTAAAGAGTCCTCCGAGCATGTCAAAAGAATCAGAGCTGTTTATACCACTAACCCCAAAGCTGCCCTCCAGTTGTCGTGGGACAGGTTAGAAGAGTGTTATGCTACATCAGAAGTTGTAGAAAATGCTTTGTTTAAAAAACTGGACAGCTTCCCTCGCCTTACAAATAGAGATAATGTAAAACTCAGGGAGCTAGGAGATTTGCTCCTCGAGCTGCAGGTCGCCAAAGGTGAAGCTTATCTCCCAGGCCTCGCTTACCTCGACACACCACGAGGTGTTAAGCCCTTAGCGGAAAAGTTACCTCCAAGTTTGCAAGAAAAATGGCTTCATACAGGTTCAAAATACAAACAAAAATATCAAGTGTCATTTCCTCCCTTCTCATATTTTGTGAAGTTTGTCCAAGAGGAGGCAAAAGCGAGAAATGATCCAAGTTTTGTGATATGCAGCAACCAACCTTTCAACAAAGGTGAGAGACCACAATTTAAACAAAATAGCTACAAAACTCCTCTAACTGTGAACAGAACAGAGGTCAATACAACTGCTCCTTCTAGTGCCAAAGAGGATGATCTGACATGTTACTGCCCCGTTCACAGGAAAACACATCCTCTAGCCAAATGTAGAGCTTTCCGGATCAAACCACTGCAGGAAAGACAAAACATACTCAAGGAACACAGACGGTGTTTTCGCTGCTGTTCTCACACACACACGATAAAAGACTGTGCCATAAAACTCAGTTGCGAGGAGTGTCGAAGCGAAAAACATTTTTCCGCCATGCACCCTGATGAGGTTCAACAACCCCGGCCAGAAAACACACCTGAACCAGAGCCCCAGACCCAAGACAACACACAACCTGAGGTAACATCACGGTGCACTGAGATCTGCGATGAAGGCTGTTCCCCACGTTCTTGCTCTAAGGTATGTCTAGTTCGAGTTTTCCCTAAAGGTGAACCAGAACGGGCTGTCAAGATGTATGTGATCCTTGACGATCAGAGTAATTGTGGAATAAAGGGAAGTCCTCTGACATACCATATGAGAACGTGTGCTGGTCTAACTCAAATGCTCGGCAGGAAACCAGTGGGATTCCAAATAGAGCCAGCAGGAGGAGGTCCTCAACTAGACCTCCCTCCTCTCACTGAATGTGACAAGACAGTGTTTAATAGAAATGAAATACCAACGCCTGAAGTAGCTTTGGCCCACGCTCACTTTAAAGACCTTGCTCCTCTCATACTGAAGTATGATCCAGATGCTGAAATAGCAGTGTTACTGGGCAGAGACATCATACAAGTTCACAAAGCACGAAAACAAGTAAATGGACCCCCCAGCGCTTCCTTTGCCCAGTGCCTGGATCTGGGTTGGGTAATTGTGGGGGAAGTATGCCTCAGCGCTCATAAGCCAACCGTCAATGTCTATAAAATGCACATGCTCTCCAATGGATGTCCAAATTTCTTCTCCCCTTGTCCTAACAGCATCCACATCAAAGAAAAACCATGCTATGGCGGGGAGCACAAGAACAGCTTCGTTAAATATAGCCCAAAACCTCATGCAGCAGAAGAAAAGCTCGGAGAGAAAGTTTTTGAGCGCACAGAGAATGATAACCAGCGCGCACTTTCTTTCAAAGATGAGGCATTTCTAAGGATAATGGAAAAGGAAGTTCACCAGGATGAAAATAATAACTGGATCTCTCCTTTACCTTTCAAGTCCCCTCGCTTGCCACTCCCAAATAACAGAGATCAAGCACTGTCTAGACTCGGTTCACTGAGACGCAACTTAATCAATAAACCCCAAATGAAAGAGCAGTTCTTAGAGTTTCAGGACAAGCTGTTTAAAAACAATCATGCAGAGATCGCTCCACCCATCGTCGACAACACTGAGTGCAGGTATCTGCCCATTTTCGGGGTATATCGCACCCAGAAGCCTGGTCAGATACGCGTAGTTTTTGACTCTAGTGCAGAGCAGTCTGGCGTGTCGCTCAACTCAGTACTGCTAACAGGCTCAGATCTCAATAATACCCTCCTTGGTGTGCTGATTCGGTTTAGGAAAGAGCTCATTGCAGCCACTGCTGACATCCAGCAAGTGTTTTATGGGTTTCTAGTCGCGCCAGACCACAGAGATTATTTGAGATTTTTGTGGCATAAGAACAACGACTTGTTAAAGGAGGTGCAGGAATACCGTATGCGAGTGCATGTTTTTGGTAATAGCCCGTCACCGGCGGTAGCCATCTATTGCCTATGAAGAGCCATCCAGAAAGGCGAGGCAAGGTTTGGAACCGACACGAGACACTTCGTGGAGAGACATTTCTACGTGGATGACGGATTGATTTCGCTTCCCACTGAATCAGCAGCCATTGATCTGCTCAAGCGCACATGTGCATCCTTAGCTGAGTCCAACCTCAAGCTCCACAAAATCGCCTCAAACAGTGTCTCAGGTTCACTACTCAATGCAGAGGGACAATGTGAAGTTGGATTTGTGCTTGGGAAAGCAAAGCTTTCACCACGACCAGAACCTACAATACCTTGCATGGAACTCTGTGGAGCAGTTCTAGCTGTGGAGATCGCAGAGCTCATTCTAGAAGAACTTGACCACAAACCAAACACTGTCAAATTCTACTGTGACCAGCAAAACAAATACGATCACATAGGGGCACCAACTTCATTGCATCAAGCGTAGAGCTTGGCATGACACACTCAAGCGAGAACCCTCCAAACATTGTCAACTATCTTCACGCCAACAGTTGCACCTGGGAGTTCAATCCCCAACATGCCTCCCACATGGGGGGCATCTGGGAAAGGATGATTGGGGTAACTTGCAGAATACTGGATTCTATGCTCTTGCTAAATAAACAAATCCATCTGACACATGAAGTGCCGTGTACCCTAATGGCTGAGGTATCATCTATAATCAATGCAAGGCCCTTGGTTCCTATCTCGACAGATCCTGCCTCACCATTCCTACTATGTCCTGCAATGATATTGACCCAAAAACATGTTCCTTCTCCACCAGGAGATTTTTGTGGAAAAGACATGCTCAAAAGCCAGTGGAAACATGTGCAGGCACTCTCCAATGAATTTTGGAATCGCTGGAGGAACGAATACCTCAACACCCTCCAATCAAGACGCAAATGGCACAGAACACACCGCAATCTTCAGCCAGGTGACATTGTGTTGCTGAAGCAAAATCAAGCACACAGAAATGAATGGACAATGGCCATCATCACGACTACTTTTCCAAGCACTGACGGCAAAGTCAGGAAGGTGGAAGTGAGACATCCTCTCAGGGTATCTCAAAGACTTATTTGCACCCCATTTCAGATATTATGCTCTTAGAGAATGAAGTGGCTGATAACAGGTAGTGGCATTAGCAATGCCAGGCGGGGAGTGTTCTGCCCAGGGATAAAAAATGTAATTGTTCATTTGTAATAATTCATGTAAAAAGAAAAAGGATGTCTATGCAGCCAGCGTCATGTATTTTATTTTGAAGGTGAATTCTTAGGTTGCAATGCATTATGGGTAGCAGAAGCAGAAGTTAGTTGTAAAGACGCTTTACGGATAAAATACCGGCCTATCAACGAGCAAACTTCGCCTCCTGTGTCATAAATCTTTATTTACACCTTCGAAAGCAATGGCTGTAAGTTTAATCTATGTTCTGTTTAACATTATATGTTTTATTAGAGCTAATTTAGAGATCGTTTGTGAATGTGATTGTACCAGGAATTCGCCTTATCCCAAGAGCTAGGTTTGCTTCATTTCGGATAGCAATAAGGTTAACGATCTAATTAGCATATAAAAGATCACTAAAATGACTGTTTATTATTAGCAACAGCTAAGGTTAATTTTTATGCATGTTTTCTTTCACCAGCGGTTTATTTGGTGCATTTATTCTACATAACAAAGAACTGATGCATATTTTGCTTTCTGTTTACTCTGTAGTTTCACTCTACCCTTTTCATGGAGCTCTTTAAGTAACAATTGTAAAGAATTGTAAGTTGTCAAGAAGACCGTAATAAAGGAGCAAGACCCTCGGTTTCCTGGCTCATGAAAATTGAGTTTGGCTTGCTGTTAATCTGCGTTAACATACACAGCATATCCAACACGTAGTGATAACAGTACACTGGTTAACAGGTTAAAAAAAGATACATTTATTAAAATATTTTGTTGCAGATAAGGCTTCAAATTCAGTTCAGAGCCAGCTCCACCATTGTGACACCGCTGGCATACTGTCTGGCCAGAGGGAATGAAAATGCAAATTTAACTTATAGAAATAAAAAATAATAATGAATGTTTTTTTATTCATGACTTGTGTTTTTCCTTTTTATCAAAACAGCTGATCACCAAGTGTATTTTCTAAAAACACCTACAGCACATGTAAAGTAGGAAGGGTTGAGAAAATCTGATTTGCATGTTGGACTGTTGTTTTTATACTATATAATTTCTTATAGACTGCAGTTGTTTTTTTGAGCTTAGCCAAACTATTACAGTTTTTAAGCCACTGTTTGGAAAGGTAAAGACACCAAAGCAACCAGAGTCTAGGTGCAACAAGTTATTAGAAAGCTTGAGGATGGTTAGATGTGTTTTTTGCCAAAAAGACATGCTGAATAGTACAAAGAAATGTCTCTAAGACTTCCTTGCAAAATGGCTTTACGATCTAACTCAAACCAGGCCAAAGGTATTTTTCATCCTGGTGACCTGTTTTTTTTTTTTTCAAATTTTCTATAGTCACAAAAAAGCTGCTTTTACCGACTCAGAGAAAACAAATGGTCTCCAGAGAAAACATATTGTTTCTTTTCCCACCATTAGCTCAGACAATCTTGCAACTGGGTATTCCATCTATGCTTGTTATCCCCTCACAGAGGGTGACATTTAAGAAAGTCTAACAGGATTAAAATCAGCTTTTTGCAAATTCCTTTAAGTAAATCTAACCACCAGCAGGACAGTTTAACAGCATTGTTCTCCGTCTCTGTCCTCATCTGAACTGTTTTGGAAAGCATGCAAATTTTGCTTTACATAATATGCTTTATTCACATAAACTAGACTACCTTATTTAGAATTACTTTACATTTATATTTCTTTTTTGAATAAAAGAGGTATGACAGTACATGTATTTATCACAGTACAGGCTTCACAGAGAGGTGCATGCGATCAGACAAAGACTGCACCCATCACTGGTGATCATCACCCTCATTCAAAAGATGCAACATACACGTTGCTTTTTACCTCATGCCACAACAGAAAGTGGAGGTACCTAAAGTAGTCCGCACCAAATAAGTTAAAAAATGGCTGACAATGGTGACACGCATTAGCTTGTGGACTTTTCTACTTGTTCTTATGCAGAAGTGATAAAGTTTCGTGATCCTGGTGATCTAATGCAGTAGTGAAGGGTGAGTCAAAATATGGAACGCAAAAAGCGTCACAATACTCTGTGGTGTTTAATTATTAAACTTAATTCAGAGTGTTTGGCTTGTAGCACACTGTGTGTAGTTCAAATTAGATAAACCTTTTTAAAATATTTTAAGCTTACGAAAGGTTAATAGGAAAATCATGCTGTTCTGAATATAGTCTGCTTTTCTGAAACCTTCACATTAGCAATGTTAGATATAGAAGGAGTTAATTTGATTTTCTATCTCTGTTTTTGTGAGGGTTTTTCCTTCTTTTCAAATAAGTCGAAATATCAGGCAAAAACAACCAAAGTAAATACAAAAACAAGGTTTCAAATGATAATTTCATTCATTAAGGTGAAAAAAACTATCTAGCCCAAGTACATCTGGTGTAAAACTAGCGAAGTGTCAAACATAGTGGTGGTAGCAGAAAAGTCATAGGCTGGATTGCTAAAAATAAACAAAATAAAGGTTTGAAAGTGGCCTGTTCAATGTCTGGACTAAAATTATTAAAGGGTGGCAAAACCAGTTGTTTCTGAAAACGTGAATGTGAATGAGAATGTGAACTGAATTTAAAACTAGTTCTTGATAAGGGTGAACTGGCACAACACTGATGGATTTGCAATAGCACCTATTGTTGGTCTAAAATATTCTGTTTCACTAACAATACATCTTAAAATATTTATCAGGATTCTTGCAGACTCTGGACACAAGCAGGCTGTAGATTAGGTAGCCCACTCCAATAAAACAAGAGTGAATGCACCAAAAACAACTGTTGTAGTCTCTCTCTTTTTCATGTCATTGTTTTCAGGTCATTTTGAAAACAGTTATTATCCAGAAGAAAAGACTAGTCTTAACATTCATTGGTTTTTTACAGTGAAAAAAAACTGGACGTTCCATGAAAAAAAAACATGAAATATAGCTTGTGGAAAGCAGGTTGGATGGAAAGTCTCTGAGGTCAATCCCATAAAACTTTAACTTTTTTTTAATTATTATTTCTGACACAGCCATCATACTGGCCTTGGCTGGTATTCAATTCACTGATACCTGGAAGCGTATCACAGAGGACACACTATAGGGGTATGGAGGTCATCTGTTACTTTGACATCTTCCTGTCAGAGGTATGTTTGACAGATGCGGACATTATTATGGGACTTGCCCACACACTGTGTGTGTGTGTGTGTGTGTGTGTGTGTGTGTGTGTTTGCTTTTTCATTTCTCTAAAAAATAAGAATACAAATACACTGAGTACCAATGTGTCCCAAACCTGGGGTTAGTCATCTGTGGCAAAGAACATAAACACAAGTAATCAGTTATCTGGAAGAGTTTGTTGTGGTGTCAGTTTGGACAACATAAGAAACCTTTTTTCCCCTGTCTCTTTCCTATTGTAAGTGAGGCCTGCAGGGCTTTGGATGTATTTTTGTGGTTTCTTGTATGGATTGTACTGCTTTTTGAAATCTATCAGCCTACTTCATGATGTCAGACAGGTTCTATTTAAGTAATTTCTTGATTCTACAAGTCTTGCAATAATCAGGGCTGGGTGTGGATAGTGGAATGGTACTAAATAATGTGGCTAGTCACTTTTAATGCATGACTTGACAAGAGGGACGATCAGGTGAGAATTTGTGATTTATTATCAGGAATCCCATCATGTTGATTGTTCAAGGTGAGCTCTCCCTTAGAAGCTTTTCATGGTGTTCCTGAACCTTACATGACCTTTAGAGAAGACTTATTCAATTCAATTCAATTCAATTCAGTTTATTTATATAGCGCCAATTCACAACACATGTCGTCTCAAGGCACTTCACAAAAGTCAGGTACATGCATTACAATTAATCCAAATCACTGAACAGTGCAGTCAGATTCTGTTATTTATTCAAATTGGATAAAAAATTTTTTCTATCTAAGGAAAAACCCAGCAGATTGCATCCAGTCAGTGACTTGCAGCATTCACTCCTCCTGGATGAGCATGTAGAGACAGTGGACAGTCACTGGCGTTGACTTTGCAGCAATCCCTCATACTGAGCATGCATGTAGCGACAGTGGAGAGGAAAAACCCCCTTTTAACAGGAAGAAACCTCTAGCAGAACCCCGGGCTCAGTGTGAGCGGCCATCTGCCACGACCGACTGGGGGTTAGAGAGAACAGAGCAGAGACACAAAGAAAACAAAGAAGCACTGATCCAGGAGTCCTTTCTATGGGAAGGAAAATTTTAAAGTTAATGGATGTAGCCCCTTTAGTTGTTTCACCTAAAAAAGAAAGAACAGATAAACTCTGAGCCAGTTTTAAAGGGTTAGAGTCTGAAAGAGAGTTAGATTTTAGTTACAGTAAAAGCTCCGTCAGTAGCTATGTCTAGGAGAGAGAAAGGGGTTTAAACACTGAAAGACAGGGCCCATGTGGATCATCGTAGAGGGTGAGCACCAAAGTTGTTCCCAGCAGAAGCTCGGAACGAGCCCCTCTCCAGATAGTTGTCACAGGTAGACACAGAGTCAGGCCAGGTGTACTTTTAGGAAGAGAGAAGAGAGAGAACAAAGTTAAAAAGCTGAAATAACAGCAAATAATCAAAAAATTTAAGAGTAGTGTGAGAAAGAAGCGAAGAGGGTGAAGTGGTCATTATGTCCTCCAGCAGCCTAAGCCTATAGCAGCATAACTACAGAGATAGCTCAGGATAACCTAAGCCACTCTAAAATAAAGCTTTATCAAAAAGGAAAAATTTTTTAAACCTAGCCTTAAAAATAGACAGGGTGTCCGCCTCACGGATAAAACTGGGAGCTGGTTCCACAGGAGAGGAGCCTGAAAACTAAAGGATCTGCCCCCCATTCTATTTTCTAGATTTTGGAAAACCACCAGTAAACCTGCGCCCCTGAAAACGAAGTGCCTTTTAGGAACATATGGAACAATCAGCTCTCTGATGTATGATGGACAAAATCATTAAAGGGGTTTTATATGTGAGGAGGAGAATTTTAAATTCTATTCTGGATTTAACAGGGAGCCCCCAATGAAGGGGGAAGCTAAAGTAGGGGAAATATGATCTCTTTTTTAAATTTTCATCAGAACTCTTGCTGCAGCATTTTGAATCAGCTGAAGTTTTTTAACTGCATTTTGTGGACATCCTGATAGAAAAGAATTACAATAGTCCGCCTTGAAGTAAAAAATGCATGGACTATTTTTTTCAGCATCAATCCTGGACGGGATTTTCTAATTTTGGCAATGTTCCGGAGATGAAAAAAGGAAATCCTGGAAAACCTGTTTAATATGGGATTTAAAATGACATGTCCTGGAAAAAAATAACACCAAGGTTTTTTACTTTATTATCGGAGGTCAATTTAATGCCATCCAGGTTAAGTGATTGACAAAGCAGTTTCTTTTTAAAAACTCCGGGTCCAAAGATGACAACTTCTGTCTTGTCTGAATTTAGAACAAAAATTTAAAGTCATCCAAGTTTTTATGTCTTCAAGACATGCTTGTAGTCTATCTAAAGGGTTTGGGGCTCATCAGGATTTATGGATAAGAAAAGCTGAGTGTCATCAGGGGAACAGTAAAAATTTTTCTATGCTGCCTGATAATTTTACCTATTGGAAGCATATATATAGTAAGAGAATTTGGCCCAAGTACTGAACCCTGTGGTACTCCACAATTAAACCCTGGAGTTTAAAATGATTTATCATTTACATAAAACAAACTGGAATCTGTCAGACAAATAAGGGTTTTTAAAAACCAGCCTAGTGCTGTTCCCCTGATCCCTACAGCATATTCCAGCCTTTCAAAAAATTTTATGATCGACTGTATCAAATGCAGCACTGAGATCTAACAGAACCAGTACAGACACAAGTCCATTATCTGAGGCAATAAGAATATCTTGGGTGACTTTCAGCAGAGCTGTTTTCGTGCTATGATGAGCTCTGAAAACTGACTAAAAACTCTTCAAACAGGTCATTGCTGTGTAAATGCTCAACATTTGATTAGCAACTTTTTTCTCAAGAATTTTAGATAAGAACGGAAGATTGGATATCGGTCTGTAATTTTATTAAGTCATCTCGATCAAGCAAAGGTTTTTTAAAGCAAAGGGTTTAATTACAGCTACCTTTTAAAAAGCTTGTGGTACATATCCTTTTACTAAGGATAAATTAATCATATCTAAAAGGGGGGCGGGAATCAGGGAACACTTCCTTAAAATAATTTGGGTTTGGGTTGGGTCTAACATACAAGTTGAAGTTTAGATGAAGCTAATATTTCTGATAACTCAAGAAGCTCCACAGGATCAAAACAGTCCAAACACAGATCAGGTTCTACAGTTATTTCCAATGTTGTCTCACTTTTTGAGGAAAAGTAATCATCTCTGGGAGATTGTCAAAGATTTTCTTCTTAATAGAATCAATTTTTTTTTGGAAGAATCCCTTTAAAAACATGACTGCTGGAAGCTAAGGGGAATGGATGGCTTAACAGAGCTATGACTCTGTGTAAGTTTAGCAACTGTACAAAAAGAAAACCTAGGATTATTCTTTGTTTTCTTCTATTAAGGATGAGAAATAAGCTGTTTTAGCTTGGTGAAGTGTTTTTTTATAAAAACGTAGGCTATTTTTCCAAATTTAAGTAGGAATCCTCTAGGTGTGAGAGCGCCTTTTTCGCTCCAAATTTTCTAACATTGTGCTTTAAAGTACGCAGCTCTGAATTAAACCAGGGAGCCTGCCTCCTATGAATAAATTTCCTTTCTTTTCAGGGGGCTGCATTGTCTAATGCACCACGCAATGATGAAGTTAACACTCTAAAACAAGAGAATAAAATTTGTGAAGGAGAAAAAACAAAATTTTTGCCCTCCACTGTGTTTTTCTGTGATAATGAGCAAATTAAAGTGGAACAGATTCTTTAAAGGTTGTTACAGCATCGTCTAAAAATGATCTACTATAATGAAATTTTCTTTCAGGTGTGGAGTACTCGGTTAAATTAAACCAAAGGTTTTATTAAAAAAAATGGTCGGACAGCACAGGGTTGTGAAAAAATATTGTTATGTCTTTACACTCAATGCCATATGTCAGCACAAGGTCCAGAGAATGAAGACAAAAGTGGGTAGTTTGTTAATGTTTTGAGTAAAGCCAATTGAGTCTAAGATACCATTAAAAGGCTATATTTAAGCTATCACTTTCAGTGTCAACATGAATGTTAAAATCCCCCACTATAATAACTTTATCTGTATTTAACACTAAATCAGATAAAAAGGTCTGAAAAATGATCTATAAATTTAATAAGGGCTGGTGGACGGTACAAACACAACAAACAGAAGTGGGTTTTAGTGCTTTGCAATTTGGATGAGGAAAACTGAGGATTAAATATTCAAAAGAGTTGTAGCTTTTTTTATTCTGTACATTAGACCTTTTTTTATTAATAGCCCAATTTATTAATGTAGTTGGGTTCTGCAGAAGGCTTCGTCACCAGGTATAGCTAGAAACCATATGGTGTAATGACACAGGCACACTCAGGGTGTGAAGAGGTCTTTTCTATTTCTGTAATTACTTGTGTGTATAAAGGCCTTAAAATGAGAAAGACCACGTAAAACACGCATGCAAAATTGCAAATTTAGGAAAACTTTCAGAGAATTTTATTCTCAAAAGCTTAGACATTAAACAGGTTCAGAAGCCCACATTAGTGTTTAAAAATCAGAAGCATGCTCCCATTTCAAAAGGTCACTTTGTAGCAAAAAAGCACTGCAGCAATTTGGACAAAACTCACACGTGTATAATCATTTGCCTGATCACAGAGACATTCCAGGCATGATGAGTGATCAAGCTATAATGTTAGAAATGTTAGTTATAAAACTGTAATTTGAAATATGCCGATTAGATTGAAAATGCTAACTCCTCACAAATCTACTTGTATATGTTACATATTGGCAGATAGAATGAACTCAATAACAGAGTCTTTCTTCTTTGTTTAACATGGCAGCGCTATCTCTCAGATGTGTCTGCTAGATAAAAGAGCACATCATGCAGACATTGTTATCCCAGACACTTTGCTTTGCAGCTTAACATTAACCAGTTTGCTCACTGGTTCACGCTATGAGAATCTGTTGGTTTATGCTTCTTTACCTAGCGGGAAGCCCCATCACATTAGTGTGGCTGAGAGATCCGGCTCAACATTGGTCAACCAGGGTTTATCATCAGTATGTCAATAAGGCGTAACGTGCAACAGCCTCCAGGACAGTTTGAGTTTGCATGCATGTGTATATACAGTGCTGGGTTTCTGTTTATGGTTGCACTGAGAATGTGTATTTTATCATGATTTTTCTTGTTTGCTGATTTGGGAGGATTCAGTTTACTATTAGAGATTAGAAAGTTCCTAGCAATAACTCGGCCAACACTGACAGAAAAGTTTGTGAATTATCCTAATTACTCTTTTATGGTAAAATTGTGAAACTGTACAATAGTTCGAGCTGCAGCCGAGATGACAAGTGACATAAGTTAATAAAATGTATAGCTGTGGATATTTTACTCATTACTGGGCCTATCGATGATGGCTTGTTAAAGTTACTAACCAGACTTTTTCTGAAGAATAGGTTTAAACTACTACTGCTATTTTTCTGTAAAGTTAATGATAAAATTGCTCAGTTTGCCATGGTGACATCACAACCAACGTGAGTCCAAATATCAGAGCATTTTTAATAAGAATATTCTGTTTTTTATGTTCGCATGGGTATTGTATGGTTGAAACATAACATTACATATATTTCTGGATAATTTGCAAACAAAAACAGGCATAGACGCAACTGGTGAGAAGGAACAAGGACATCATTGTTATTCAAAGATACTATCAAAGTCTTGAGGTCTGGGGGGTACAATAATAGAAAGGCTATTTTGTAAATTTGTAGTATTGGTCCTTTCTGAGCTAATTTAAAGTATTTCTTTACATTCTACTCAGCTTACTGTGAGGAAATGTGCTTCTGCAGGACTTTTGTAAATTAAATCTACTATTAGGAGGTTGCTTAGAGTTAAAATTGGTTTGATTTAGGATCATATTCTGTTCAAAATAGGGAGATAGATATTGAGATAGAAGTGGTCGAAGGTAATACAGATCATTTAAAAGCATTGAAATGATCCTCTCCTTTACCACAGAACTGGAAACTGGAGAAAAAAAAGATGCTAACTTGGGCTTCGTCACCATCACCAAGAATGATGGTCAAATAGACAGACTTTGTAATTAGTGCCATGCAACCAGTAAGCCCCACTGTCTGAACCTGCTGTACACCCTATGGCAACATCATCATTCCAGTCTATGCCACAGGAAAAAAGTAAGAGAAAAAAGGTTTTGTAACCAGCAAGAACGAAAGAAACCTTTCTGACCAAAGCTGAAGCAATGGATAATTTGACATAACATGTGAATGGGCTTTTGTGAGTCTTTCTGGTTAAAAGTTGTCATGGATGAATTAGACAATTATGATGTTATGCAAAACACACAAGATTAGCTTTATGTTCTCTACCTTAATTTGTCTACAATAAATTAGTCTGGACTAAAACCTAAACTCAGTAAAAGCAGATCCAACAGCAAAAGAGTGGTCGTAAGAGAAGAGATGGGGCAGCAGTGATAAATGGGAATGATAGATGTTGGTTACTTGTTGAGGAGAAGTTGTGTACAGGAGACAGGAGCTTCTGGTGGTTGTCCTTCAGAAATATTTCCCTCCACGGGAATTTTCGCACATCATTTTCAATAGCACGTCACATCTCACTCTCGGTTAACATCGTTACAGCCTCAGAGCTTTGACATATTGTCATACAGCCACTGCCTTCTTCATATTTCAGAGACTTCAATTGTGATTCTCTGTTTTCCACTTCACATTCACCCAGTGAGGAAAAAGCATTACAAAGGTCAATAGAACTTCAGGTTTTCTGAACGCAAGATGGTAGGATACATACAACTCATTAACTTCAGGCTTTTTACATACCCTTAGGTGAAAGAAAGGACACAGAACCACCAAGAATATAAGCATGACGACAGAAAAGGCTAAAGGCTCCCACAGATTTTAACATATTTTTCCATACAAAGCTCAAGGTTTATGACCTTGTACATGCACTCTGTGTCACACAATACACTGCTCTGTGTAAAAAAGTCTCCACATCGCACTGTTTTATATGTGACACACTGCATCGAGCAACCAGTCCTGAGGACACTCTGTGTCACTGCCACTCTCTGTGCAGCACTGAGGGACATTCCCCTTCTTGATCTTAAGAAAGAAGGTCACATGTAGTTTTATATCTGGCACTCCAATGCAATGGATGTGCCCTCCCTCAGTGATTATCAGTGTCACCATTGTGGTGTCTATCTGGTAGGTTGTGTAGTAGCGTATTTTCCTGAGTTTTACAACTAACAGCAGGATTAAAACTTGGCATTGGACATCTAACAGTGTCTGGCTGTTATTCTATAGTTTTTTTCTCCAACGTGTTGGACAGGACGTTAGCTGACATACAACTGAAAAGACAAAACAGCCATTGAAATCCTATTAAAGGGGATTGGGGAATGAGAGAGGGCTGCTGGAGAGAGACAGGGTACAATCTGGCCAATTCCCCAGTCTGTCACAGGGTTAACACACCACTGATGCACACTCTTCTACTAATTTAGGATCTCCTTACATTATGTGGGGTTGATAATGAGAACTGGGAGCATTAGAATGAGAACATGAGAACTCTACACTACTCAGAAAGTTATTTTTAACTGAGAGATTATGGGAGTTTTTAAGTATCTGCTCATTGTCTAGACTGATAATTGACTCAATCTGCAACTAATAAGAAGATCCAGCTATACTGATATTTAAAATGCATCAATAAGGACAGAACAAAATTTATCAAGTTTTGAGTTGAGACTCATTTGAAGAAATAACCATTTGCCATGCTGTGGAAAACTGGTATTATGGTAGGATTTTGACGCATCTACCATCTGTAGGAGGTTTGGCAAAATATTCACAGCTGTTTGGTTTATTAAATATTTTTAGCTACTTATTGCAAACAAATAAGCCATTACAGTTCTAGTTTATAGGTGAACAAAAAGGGGGTCCTGGATTCAACCCCAAAACACCTGCCTCTGCTGTGGCTGCAATACGAACAGCCAGCAGCAGATGATGGGAGGGATAATGGAACCACCTGCCATTATCCACTTGTTAATCCTCACGTATCTGTTTAAGTTTTATGCTTCTCTCCATGTGTTTGTCTCCATTCCTGGAGCTGCTGAAATAGCGCACCTAGTGAATGTGTAAATATGGAGCTGAGGTTAAGAATAGTTGGCCTCCATTACTTCCCTTGCTTCTTCTAACAGACTGTGTTGTTCTGGTGCTCTCTACAGAGCTGACGTATTTTTCATATATGGACCATTATGTGCTGTGTTTGAGGAAGATGAGGGTACATTCTGAGCCTCTGTTTGTTTGTAGATGATCTGCAGTCATTATTCTCAATTATGAGATAATAATTTTCCCAAAAACCAAAATTAAAAAATATAAAATAAAAAAAGTTTTAATATATAAAAATAAAAAACCCTTTAAAAAAATAAATTTTTTGTCTCAACTTTAAAAAAAACACAAAAAAGAACAGAAAAAAAAACTGAGCACATGTGCTGACAAAATAATCTGCTAGCTTTTTTCAACTCAAACAAAACCAAACATCATAAAACGAAAAATGTTTAAAAATTATTTCATTCTAAACTACTTCTCTCAGGCCCAAAACACAACCTCTTACGTGAACCGTGCTGAGGAAAATTTGTCTGGGGGCACAAATTTTGAAAAACATCCACAGTGAACAAAGGGTTTAACTTAAAAAGCAAAAACCCCCCTAGCTGTGGTGGGGGTTTTTCCCTTTTCCTTCAGACTGGGAAAAAAGGGGCTGATCCACTCGGTATTGTAGAAAAAAGGGTCTCTGCGGGGAACTCTCTGGAACACAGTTTCCCTTCTGTCGACCTCAGAGAGAAAGTCAAGCCCCAGGGTTTGGGGTTTTCTTAATTACCCCCATTCATGAATGAATTTTACCGATAAAACAAACAGCAATTCATTCCTACTTAACTTAGTGCATATGATCGCATAAACCACTCTTGGATCCAGTTTGAAGAGTTTATGTCTGTTTGCCTGCAAAGAGACATTAGCGCGCCCCTTGTGTCGTTTCCTGCCCTTTTCCTCGGGGATCTGCGTGAAAAGGGTCAGTAAGTTGCAAAAGCAGGGTTTTTTTTTGGACAGTGACATCACGGGAAGCCCGGTTTTATTCCCTTTGGTTTCGGGCTGTGCTTGAAGTAGGTTAAATTGATGCATTTTTTTTTGAAAGTTCCAGAAAAGTTCGTACTGGCCGTTCATTTTGTAACCCATGGCTGGGGTCCCAACGTACATTATATTTACATTTTTATTTTATATATTATTATATATTATATTTTATAAAATTATATATTATATATATATATATATATTTTTTTAATATAAAAAAACGGGGGTTGGAAAAATTAAACTGGAAACACCTGGTGTTAGACCTTTTTTAATTTATTAGTATGGTGTAGGGCCTCCTTTTTGCGGCCAATACAGCGTCATTTCGTCTTGGGAATGACATATACAAGTCCTGGCCAGGGGTCGAAGGGGTTTTAAACCATTCTTCTTGCGGGATAGTGGCCAGGTCACTACGTGATACGGGGTGGGGAAAAACGTTTCCTGATCCGCTCCTCCAAAACACCCCAAAGTGGCTCAAAAATTTTAGATCTGGTGACTGTGCAGGGCCATGGGAGATTTTAAACTTCACTTTCATGTTCATCCAAGAAAATCTTTCCCCAGTCTTGCTGTGTGTATTGGTGCATTGTCATCCTGATACATGGCACCGACTTCCACGATACAAATTTTTGAACCTTTTGGATGCACATGGTTCTCAAGAAGGGGTTCGGTAGTCCTTTGGGCAGTGAGGGGGCCTTTTTCTAGCACAAGTATTGGGGCCCAAGGGAATGCCATGATATGGCAGCCCAAAACCATCACTGATCCACCCCCATGCTTTTCACTCTGGCATGCAACAGTCTGGGGGGTTACGCTTCTTTGGGGGCCCTTTCCCACCCAAAAACTCTCCCGCATGTGGGAAAAAACAGTAAAGGTGGACTCATTAGAGAACAATACATGTTTCAATTGTCCACAGCCCAAGATTTTGGCCCCTTACACCATTAAAAACCGACTTTTGGGCATTGGCATGAGTGACCAAAGGGTTTTGGCTATTTCAGCTCGGCCCCGTGTATTTGACACTGTGGAGCTCCTGACGGGCAATTCTGGGGGGAAACAGGAGATTTTGGGGCACATTTAATTCTGCCGTGATTTGGGCAGCCGGGGGTTTCTTTTTTTTTTGGATACAATCCGGTTTAGAAACCCGAACATCCCTTTCAGACAGCTTCCTCTTGCGTCCAATTTTAATCCTTTTTTGGTGGGGGTTCCCCGTCCTTCTTGGTGGTAGGCTGACATTACCCTGGATACCGTGGGCCTTGATTAATCACAAAGACTTGCTGTCTTGGGTCACAGATGCGCCAACAAACGTGCACCAACAATTTGTCCTTTTTTTGAACTTCTGGTATGTCACCCCTAATTTGTGGTGCATTTCAATTTTTTTTGAGCAAAAGTTTATTCCTTACCCTGCTAATTGAACCTTCACACTCTGCTCTTACTGGTGCAATGTGCAATCAGTGAAAGAACAAGATCCTGGATACAAGCGGCTGAAATGAGCTTCCTTCGCAGGGTGGCTGGGCACTCCCTTAGAGATAGGGTGAGGAGCTCGGCCATCTGGGAGGGGCTCAGAGTAGAAGAGCCACATCGAGAAGAGTCAATTGAGGTGGCTCGGGCATCTCTGTCAGATGTCTCCTGGATGCCTCCCTCTGGAAGTGTTCCAGGCATGTCCCACCGGGAGGAGGCCCAGGGGATGGCCCAGGACACGCTGGAGGGACTAGGAGGAGGGGAGAGGGAAGTCTGGGCATCTCTACTGATCCTCCCTCCCCCGCAACTTTGGGTTTTTCCCGGGATGAAGGGGAAGATTAAGGAAAGTTTTTTGTATATATAAAATATATATATATATTAAAAAAAAAAAGTTATATTGCAGGAATGACATGGGCAACTTTGAGTATTACCCTACAAATAACACTGGCACCATCCTGTCTGCAGAATAACCCTTTTTGATCACTCATTTTTCCTATTTTAAAATTGATTGAAAAAACAGAAATGTGTCAGGATGTGACATTTTTGATTTGGTTTTTTTTTAACCAGAAGGTTTCTTTTTTTATGGTTTTTGTTTTTCATGTTTTTCCCCTTTTTTTCCCTACTTTTTCTGATTTTTCTTCTTTTCTCCCAAGTGTTTTCTCCTCTGCTTCATCCTCAGTTTGGGGTTCAGTCCGGTTTTTTTTTGGGTTTTGGGTTTCCCTTTATAGTTGGGGTTTCTTATGTTTTTTAAATTTGCTAATTTTCCTAGGTTGTTTTTTACCCCCCATTTTTTTTCTCAGTTTACCTTAATTCTTTGTTTAGCTTTTTTTATTTTGGTCTATTTTTTTTTTTTAGCTTTTCCCACTGCCTTGTTTTTTTAGTCCCTTCCCCTCAGGTCTTAGTTTTATTAGGTTTTTCACCTGCTCCCTCTCTCTCCCTGCGCCCATGTCACACCTGTTCTTGTTTTTTTTTTTGATTACCTGCCCCTTGTTTCCCCCCCCCCTCATGTTTCTCTGTATATTATTTGGTCTGTGCTCTTTGTTCGCTGCTGGTTTTCCTCTGTCTCTCACCCCCGTTTTTTGGGCCCTCGTCCAAGCCTTGACCCTTGTGGGGTTCCTGCCGATGCTGTAAGTGTTTTGGATGTCTGCCTCTTTTTACAGCTGCAGTGTTTTTTGTTTTTCCTTTTGATTTTTTTTGGAAAATAAAACAGGAAACTGCTCAGAATGCTGCTGCCCTCGTTTTTCCTTTTTTTCGGGGCGCTTCCGTCCCCCCCAAAAAACCAAACCCCATGTAAAAATGTCATATTTACACATTGCTTTCCACCATTTGATAAGGTGGACTGATTGATTGATTGTGCCCTTTTACTAAGGTCATCGTTTTGTACCTTTTTCCTCTGGTGTGGATTTGGTATATATGCTGTGCATTTATATGAGCATAGAAAAATCAAGCCCACAAAACAATGCTTTGTGATGGCCAAAACATTGATGTTGATGCCATTAAGCAATTTTGTAGCACATTTGGCTGTATGATTAGGGTCATTGTAAAGATCAGAAGATCCATTTGATACCCAAAATTACATTTGTGACTGATCTCTTGAGGTGTTCCTTCTTCATGATGTAATTTATGTTGTGAAGTGTACCTGCAGCAACTAATGGCTTGTTCCTCTCTGAGCAGCCTTTTCAGCACAGTGCCTCCATTAAAGTCCATGTAAAGTAACAATAAATATGTATTGTGTAAAATTTGGTCTCAAAAGTAATGAAAACAGATTTCTCTGCTCTGAAATGCTGGGGGTGTGTCCACTGGAGGCGCAAAAACCACACCCACATGCAGGAGCGTTCCTGCCTCTGTGTCCGAGGAGACAATGTTCACAAAGCCTGTCAGCACTTACAATTTCTAAAACATAAGCACACAAAGAAACTTGCTCTATTTGTTGGGCGTATAATCCCCCTTTCAGAGATGCTGGCGATGCCAATGTCAAGCACTGCGACATCAGCGGTGGCGATGTCGGGAGGATGAGTCGGGGAGGGAGATGGTCGGTACAGCTTCATGAGCCAGCACCAGCCGAATGTCCATAAATCCCAACTGTATCTCCTGGTAGTAAATAAAACTATCTGGAGAAAAGTGTGCACTGTAAAGGCGAGTGGTAGTGATCCTGATGTCTCCATAGTGGCTCCTCTTTACAAAGTCAATCTATAGCTTGTTCAGGCGGTCATCTCTCCGAAACTTCAAGTCATCAAGCTGCTACCCTGCACATTGTGGCATCCAGGGAAGATGCATGAACGAGGTGAATGAGGCATAATTGGTTAGCTAGCTGGCAGCAAACTATCGTTGGCGCTATCTGTGACTCGCAAGTGAGCGGGAGAACCACCGAGGCTGCCGCACTTTACGTTTTTATACAGCTGGAGCAGCAGGGGCGGGGTTATGCTGAAGGCAGCCGTGTGACGACACGTGGCCGCCCTTTCAGACACACCCACAAAATCTTGAAACACAGAAATCTTGAAACCCAACTTGAATTCTAACTTCACAATAAAATTCTCAATGGTTGGGATACTTTTTACACATTTATAACAATACATTTATGACATTTACAATGTGTTTAGAAGAAAATGGTTAAATGATTTCCTTTTGCATGGTTCTAACTCAAATGTTGTGACTTAACCTATCAAACGCTTACAAAACCATGGCATCATCATCCCAGATTGTTTAAAGGCAGAGTAATCTCAGTCTATGTAAAGGTCTGATTTCGAAGAAAGTAATTAAATTGTATTACAAAAATCGTCTCTTTTATGTAATTAAGACTAGGAAAAAAAGGATCAGGTCTCCTTATTCAATGCAATTATTTGTTCTTATCTGTATCTATTTTTATTTGTGCATGTCCTACATAGTAGCATCTAAGCAATGATAGAATTGTATTCTGTGAAACATTTTGACCACAGTTGTTTTTCTTATTTATCTTCTCCGGATTGACTTGTACAGGGTTGTTGGTTTGAAGCTGCTGCAACATTACTCTGAGCAGATATTATTAAACCTGCAATTTGCTGCCAAAATTACCTTCCTGGACAGTAAACACCACTCACATGTGAATGTGACTTTTTTCTTTAATTAATGGAAAACAAATCTTACGTATTATTTGCAATACAAAAACTAATCATTAGTTTGAGTTGTTAGAACTCATGTGAAAACTTTTAAATCTAATTGACTCCTTTATTTAAAATGGATGCCAGTCTTGTGTCTTTCCCCGTCTTCACTCATGGACCTTGTTACCTTTTTTTTTCTTCACACCTTTGTTTATGTATTTGTATCACACTAATTGTACATGAATCTTTGATTTAAGTGCGGTGTTCCTTTTATTCTTCCCGTATTTTTCATTCCTGACTGTTATATTTGCATGCTGTTAGAATTGCTTTTTAAACCTGACTGTGGAATAGTCTCACTGTCCAAACAGAGAGATGTTTTTTTCTCCAGTTCTCCAGTGTAACATTGCCAGAGCTACACACCATGCATGCAGAGTTACTGCCAAGCTGAACACTCACCATCAGTGGTTTGATGCCAAGCCTACACTTCAAGAGACTGCTGAAGGCCCATTGATCTCCCCTGGCATTATCAAACCTGTTCTCCAGTCAGCCTACTCCTCTGCTGCTGTTCCAAACTTTGTTCTCCACTTAGTCCACACTGAGACAATTGCACTGCTGTATTGTGTTCCCCTGAGTAGGCCACTGCCTTGGGTGAAGTTTCCCTTTCATTGCTGATCATGACAGTTTGATACCCCCCTGGGCCACCAGTGTGATTTGATGCTGACGGTTCCCTCTGAAAAATGATTCCTTGTTTGTCCCTACATATTGGCCTTTCCATCACAGTCCTCTGTGCTTCATTCATCCCACCTCCAGCTCCCTCACTGTGGATCACCTTTGCTCTGGTTATTGAATCTGCCTTCGGTCTACTGTGTTCTGTTACTTCAGTTCCAATTCCTTTTTGTTTTTGGGAATAAACTTGCCTCACAATATTGCTTTTGTAAACAAAATATAACTTGAAAAATCCAAAGACTACTAAAAGCATTTTTCGAGAATAGAAGCTAATTCAGTGTCTTTATAATTTTCTTTAACTTTTGCCTCACATCTTTTGGCATTTGTCAAGTATACATTTGCTAAAAGCTAAATAGAAATAATTTCTGGCTCTAACTGAATTTCCCAGAAGTGTATTGCCCTCCAGCTTCTATTCTCTTATCTTTCACTCAAAAGCAGACATAAAACTCCATTATTCACAAGATCCCCCCTCCCCCTCCCCCAACTAGAAACATTTTCTATTTATGCAGGCATTTTCTCACTCTGTCAGTTCAAATTGCCAACTGTGAATTTGCATCTAATTGGGTCTTTTCGTTTACTTGCATCCGTGCCACTTCCAAAAATGCACTTTGCATTCTGTGTGAAATCTGTTTGACAGGTGTAATTATGTGAGTTCTGCCTCTTGAAATGATTGGAAGCACAAAGCGACAGGACCGTTTTCTCCCACCAGGTGTGCTCATAGTAACGAGAAAACGATTCATCTGTACGCTCAGAAGATTTTCTTTATTGAATTTATGCAGGAGAATTAAATTGGTCCTCTCTGTAAGTAGGTGGCAAGTCAAAGATAAAGAATGGGATTCAAATATAAATCAATGTAGACCACTCATTTATAAAGTATCATTAGGTCTATGTCCTTTAGAAAATAATAAGAACAGAAAAACCTGGAATACCAAACAAGTTTCCATACTCAGTTTTATTTTTTTTCCATACCAATACATCTAGAAAACAGAGAAAATATTTTCCATACTTTTCCAGGCGTTAGAGGACTGCATAGGAACCCTGTTCACTGTGTTTTATCAAGTCCAGAAAGTTTTAGAGCTTTTCATGCTCTCCTCTGTTGACAAGCTTTATGAACATGCTAATTTCCTTTGCTAGCAGGACTCCCAAAAGTACAAATACCTGCTTTAATAACCATGGTATCTCTCTGCTTGATTGTCCAGGGTACTCATCTGACTTAAACCCCATAGAGAAACTACAGAGTATTTTCAAGAGGACGATGAGGGACACCACGCCACACAATGCAGATAAGCTGAAGGCCCATATGAAAAGAACCTTTTATCATTTAAGGCAGTTGGCAAAAGAGAAATCTTTCCTTTCCAGGCAACTCTTTGAAACAGTGCCCCACTCTTTTATTTCGTACTGCTTAAATGACTGTAATGGACTTTATGTTGGTATGAGTCAGTCCTTGCTGTCTTGTCTTTTAACTGGTACTCAAAAAAACAGAACACATCACCCCTGTTCTGGCCTCACTCTACTTATTAATTTCTTAATGGGTTTCTTTATTATAAGAACTATTTACATTGTAGAATCTTACCAAAATCAACAAAGCTGTGAATGAACGCACATGTAATTACATAGTAAATGAAAAGTGTCAAATAACACATTTTTATATCTTAGATTCTTCAAAATAGCAACCCATTGCTTTGATGACTGCTTTGCTCTCTTGACATTCCCCTCATGAGCTGTATGAGGTGGTCCCCTGAAATGGTTTTCCAAAGAGTCTTGAAAGAACTTCCCAGAGGTTCATTGAGAGACGGCCAAAGGTTAATATTTAAGTCATCACAGCAAAGGGCGGCTACTTTAAGGTATTTAAAATATAAAATGTAATTAAAGTTCTTTTACAATTTTACGTTTGCTACATAATTGCACAAGTGTTCATGCACAGTTTTGATGGCTTCAGTGAGAATCTACATACAAAGAAAACCAAGAAAACCAATAAATGAGAAAGGCGTTCTAAAACTTTTGATCGGTAGTGTATACTTTTTAACGTATGCTTATATTTTGCAGTTATGTGCAGCACTTTATTTCAACTGTGGTTGTTTGAAAGCGCTATATAAATTAAATTGGCATGGTATGGCATGGGCTTTCTTAACACTTCAGCACATCCACACGCTGATCGCCTCAAGGCCCCATTGCAGTGATGCAGTAATTCAAGCAAAAGTACCCATGAGCAAGTCTTCAGTGCTTTAACCATACAGTACATAGACATGATTTCCAATAGGCAAACATTTCTGTATTAAACTCCTTTTCTTATTGCTCTTATGTAACATTCCAACTTTTTCAGAAACAGACATTTTTGGTTTTCAATAGTTATAAACCATAATTATCAAAATAAATATTTCACTCTGTTGGTAATGGATCGTATTAGTCAAGTTTCAGCTTTTCAACAGAAATACTAAAATAAGTGAACTTCTTAAAGATTTTCTAATTTTTCAGATGCACCTGTCCTGCTTACATTATCTGCAAGGATGTCGATGACATTTTAGTTTTTCATACCAAAATTCAGCTCTAACACATCTGACAGTTTTGTCATTGCACCTATTCTTTCTGTCTGGCACAGGGAGGGACTACTGACACCCTGCAGATGGTGCCCAATCTCACAAAGCAGCATGCATACCTCAGCCAAACCTTGTACGCCAATGGTCCGCAGCCAGCTGAATAACATTTACAAGGATATCCCCCCACCTGCATGCACAATCCAATCACAGATGGTTCTTGTGGTTTCAGCCTGGAAAAAACAAAAAGGATGTGACAACCGATACGGTCAGTGTCATCGTGTTTGTTTACAGACATAAGGAGAATACAGTAGGATGTGACAGACCATCCCTGTAAGAGATGTGGAACGTGTGTTTGTTCTTAGGGCCACTCGGGGCTTATGACTTCTTCACTGGAGAGGTGCTGAAATTAGTACAATAGTAGCAGGCTGGCCTCACAGTAACAGATCACTTGAAGAAAAAACATATCAGTTCAATTTTCAGCTTGTCTAACTTGTTATATTACAGGCTGTGAAAGCAAAATTGACAAATTGAAAAGCGTAATAAGAAAAAGATGAAGAGGAGGAGTTGCTTTCAAATTAACTTTTATAATAAGAAATGTTTCACCGGTATAATGATGTGGGGGTTTTGACAGATAGCAGCCAAAGAATGGCAGAAAAGAACATTGCCTGAGCTGGCACTAAGTCAGAGTTACATCCTGATAGATTTTCACAAGCTACAGTTATCTAGGAACTGTTCTGTGGCTGATGTGAAAATACAAACAGAAAGAAAAAATAGTAAAACTATCTTAAAATTACTGGTAGAAGTTTCTACTGGGGACAAAGGTTAGGATTTTGCACCTTGGAGCAGACAGCTTAAAGGACTTCTCTGTCCACAGTCAGAAGCAGTTCACTGTAAAAGACCCCTCCCCAACAGACCGTAGCTGAGTTGGGCCGTCATAGAAGAAGTTAGGAGGAAGGTACAGAGCACCAGGGAGATCTCTGACTCTTGGTTCAGGCATGGAACAGTTCTAAAAGCAACAATCCCCCATTATCGAGACGCATAATGGGTCAGAACAGTTCTAGGCAGTTGCAACCAATTTACTTTCCTTTATCATGCTGCTGCAGTGTACTTTTAATGTGCAATGTACAACAATTGCCTTTTTTGATCATGTAAATCACTTTGAATTGTTGTGTTGCTGAAATTTTCAGTTCCAGTTTTTTAATGTTTAGGGTCATGGGGAAGCTGAGGTTAATCTTTGCAGACAAAGAGAGGCTCGGTAAACCTTGGACACGTCGGCAGTCTATCACATTTAACTGACTTAATTCAAGGCAGATATTATTGTTGAGAATAATACAGGCCTTGGTGTACTAATGATGGCTCCATTCCAGCAGGAAGACGTTCTACTTCTGAATATGTTATCTCTAACAACAAGCTTTTAAGGGATCAGGAGTGTAATTCAGCCCTCATTAAAACAGCTGAGCTGCTCCTCCTGTTTCTTGTCAAAATGTCTGATTTTAAACATGGTCTATGCGACTATAAAACTGTCTTATGTGGTATAATAATTAAGACATGGAGGTGATTTCGTTCCCTTTCAGGCCCCTCTTCAACAGGATGAAACTATGAGGAAACATCTGACTTGGAAGCAGAAATGCTGAGTGGTCATTTTATCTGATAGTAGAAATCTACCATACTTTTTCACTGCACTTCTCCAAATACTTCTTTAACCTGAATATTTTTTCTCCTTTTATAAGCATCTGCAATTGCACAGTCTGTAATTCAAATTAAATGAGGTGTAATACCACGGTTATGGAAATGGGTGGCGGACCTCGACGCAGAAGATCCTCAGCATGACTAAAACAGTGCTAGTTTTACATTTCTCCCAAAACAAAAGGTCAAATTAAATTTGGAGGTCTGTAGCTGAGAGAGTTGCTGCTCACCGCTCACCATGTGCCTCAGCATCAACTGACCCTGCTCTGTGATTTTACGTGGCCTACAGATTTGTGGCTGAGTTGATGATATTTAGTAGGGAGTAAATTTCCCAACTTGACTTATTGCACAGGTGGAATTCTATCATCGGAATTCATTCAGCCTCTGATAGCGACCCATTCTTTCACAATTGTTTGTAAAAGCAATCTGCATGCCTAGATGCCTATTGTTTTTATAGATGTGGTGATTAAAACACCAGAATTCAATGATTCGGATGGCTAAGCGAATATTTCAGGCAACGTATAGCTGCATCCAGTGCCAGACAACAGGCTAGAATAAAATTTCCTTTGTCTCGAAGTAATCAGCGCTTCTGTGCTTGGATGCAGTTAGGAGGTGTATGCAATTCTCCCAAGGTCTTATCCTATTAGACAGCCTTAGAGGGATAAGACCTAACAATGCATACATGTATCCACGTTTTTGAATTTGAGCTTCTCTCCCTTAACTTTTATATTTGCTGTCGAATCGGTTCGCAACAAACTTACCTGAGTAAAGGTTAAACGAAAAATAATAATAATTACAGCTTACTTTGACTGTATCTAACTGAATCGAAATCTATCAGTATGATTATATGATATTGTATTGGTGTAAATTAGATTGATTTTTTTTTTATATTTCCATATAATAGGATATGAATCAGACCTGTTTGTCCTGTAAAGGGCCTTGAGATGAAACGTCATGGATTAGGGCTTCATAAATAAACTGAGCTTAATTTATTTGTTCCCTCATGTCAATGCTAAAACCTTTTACTTTAGAAGAAGATACTTTTAAGGTTGTGTGTGTTTTTTTCGCCTTGATTTAATTTTCCCAGCACCGCCTACCCAAGTCTTGGCAGACATAGACAGAAGATCAACCTTTAAGGATCCCAGAGTCGGGTGTACTGTGTGTGTACTGTGAGGTCAGCCCGTGTCAGCTCGATGTCACATATAAAACAGTTTGATGTGAAGACGTTTTTCTGCCTAGCAGTTTTTTTGTGTGACATCAAGTACTTATACGCAGTCGTAAAAATTGAGCTTTTGATTCAGGTACGCCCGATTTTGTGGGACCCTTTTAGTTATGATAGAGGCTTACAACTGCAAGAATTGTGATTCTTTCTTTATGTATTATTATTTCTTAATATAATTTTTAATACAATAGTAAAAACTGTTGAATATATCTGGCTTTTTTGATTTTATAGTATGCTCCTTTGCTATAGTAAATAAATCTATATATATTGAGTGTGGCCATTTAATAATACCAAACCAGAGCTGGTCTTTGTTTATTGCCAGATGAATGAAGATAGATTTATTTTTCAGTTAGCTGGCTGACTGTAAAAGAATCAAAAACAGTTAAACTGAAACCCACCAAGTTTTCTCAGTGTTAATTTGGTAAGTTAATTTTTACAAAACAGCCAAAAAGCTGTTAAGGTCAGTTGTTGTCTGTAGTAGAGATAACCAGATTATAATCATAATATAAAATTACCAAGAGAAGTAGTGATGCATCTAATAATATTGAATCTTAATAATGCACGACAAGAGGTGAAGACATTTGAGACCCCAGAGCTCCATAAAATGTTAATTACATTAGAAGAAGTAATGGTAGAAAACACCCCCAAGAATGTTTCTTTCATCTCTTTTTCTACATGATTCTATCTTGCTGTTTTAGACGACAATAAAAAGCTGTGAAAGTGGCAGCAAAGAATCCGATTTTACAACCGCATGTATTGAGATTTCAAAGTAAAGATTTTTTCCTTTGAAAACCATTTTACGCTGAAGTGTAATTCAGCAAATATGCTGCAATGAATGCAAGTTCAAGCTTAAGATCCAGTTATCTTTGTTGTGATCTAACGAAACTGGAAAGCACTTCATAAGTCATAAGAGCAAGTGTGAAAACAGAAGAACAGAAGCTGAAATCAATTTGTGCCTGGCTCCTTGAAAGAATGTAAGCTTCTGTGCTTTGGTGAAACATCTAACAGCCCAGTTTCTTTTTTCAGCAACATAAGCGTAAGAACAGAACAGGGCAGGATGAATGGATTGACAGCGAAAACAGCCAGGTCTTTTGCAAACCAATCAAAGTGCATCAAATCCTGTGGTGGAAGGGAAAATGATGTGCTGCCCTGTATAAAGCAGGTAACCTGTTCTCTCTGATGTCAGCAGCAACCCCCACCGCTTGATGCTCCCGCTTCTTATGCCACCGTAAAACACTCTCTGTGTTGCCTTACATCCATTCAATATATTCCTGTTAGAGATTTTTGTCGATCCATCATCCATTTACAGTCAGAAAGTGTGCCAGGCATCAAGATGGGACTGTTCCAGATATTTAATTGAATTCAGTTCATTTCAGTTTAATTATATAAGGCCAAGTTGCAGTAAAGGGTGTGTTTACAAAAAAGAAAGAAAAAAACAGAAAAAGTACAATTTCTATATAGGAAAACATAGTCAGTTGAATCTATCCATATATACAGATTCAAGTCAATTACAAACATTCCTAACTGATCCAAGCCATTAAGCAGTGAAGTTAATTTTATTATTAAAATTAATAAAAATGATTTCGGTCTAAGCTCGGTGTCTCCAACTGCAGTCTTGGAGAGCTCATGTAGTGCAAATTATAAATGCACCACTTCTCCAACACTCCTGAATCAAATTAATTGCTTGTTACCAGGCCTCTGAAGAACTTCACGACATAGTGAGGAGGTAATTCAGTCATTTGATGTAGGTGTGTTGGAGCAGGAAACACATTGGAACAACACCAGAAGGCATTGTGGAAACTTCACACTGGATTTCAAGCGGATTCTGTGCCTCAACACTCTTTCTCCAGACTCTGGGACCTTGATTTCTGAATGAAATGTAAACTTTACTTTAATTTGAAAAAAAAAACAGGACTTTGGACCACTGAGCAACAATCTAGTTCTTTTTCTCCCTAGCCCAGATAAGACGCTCTTAACGATGCTTTTGGTTCAGGATAGGATTTGTCTTTGAATTGTGGCTCTTGATGCTCAGTCCACTCTCTGTGAGGCTTCTTATATGAACTTTTCTTAACAATCCTCTCAACGCTGAGTTTATTCCTGTTGCTGGTACACCTTTTCCTACCACACTATTTCCTTCTACTAGACTTTCTTCAAATATGCTTGGATACAGCACTCTGTGAACAACCAGCTTCTTTAGCACTGACCTTTTGTGGCTCAACCTCCTTGTGGAGTGTCTCTGAATGTCTTCTGGACATCTTTCAAGTCAGTCCCCATGATTTCTAGCCTACTGACCCAGACTAAGACTATTTAGAGGTTCAAAAAACCTTTGCAGATGTTTTGAGTTAATTAGCTAATTAAAGTGTGACACCATGAGTTTCCAATATGTATCTTTTCATGACATTTTAATTTTCTGAGACACACTGAATTTTGGGTTTTCATTATCTGTAAGCCATATTCATTAAAATGACCAGAGACAGGCTTGAAATATGTCACTCTATATGTAATGAATCTATGTAATAAATGAGTTTCACTTTTTGAAATGACAAAAATATAATTAAATATATATAATTATATAAATTATATAAATATATATAATTAAAAATATAATTAATATTATAATTTAAAAAAAAATTTCACCATATTCCAATTTATTTAGATTTAACTGTGTGTCGTCCAGCAGCCTAAAACTACTGCAACATATATACAATAAGCTTTATCAAAAAGGAAAGTTTTAAGTCAAAAGCAGGCAGGATGTCCACCACAAGAACAAAAAAAATAGAAGTTGGTGGTTTTACATGAGAAGAGCCTGATAACTAAAAGATCTGCCTCACATTTTACTGTTAGAGACTCTAGGAACCAGCAGTAAACCTGTGGTCCGAAAGCAAAGTGCTGTGTTGGGGAGATATGGAACAATCCGATCTCTGATATATGAGCTTGATTATTAAAGGCTTTATATGTGAGAAATTTAAATTCTATTCTTGATTGACCAGGGAGCAAATAAAGAGGGGCTAAAATTGGGGAAATATGATCCCTTCTATTAGTTTTCAACTAAACTCTTGCTGCAACATTTTGAATGAGCTTAAGTCTTTTTAACTGCATTTTTCTGGACAAGACATAATGTTATAATCCATATATGGAAGTGCTTCCTGTGTTTGGTGGGCCTGGCTCAATTAGCTCTTATAATTCCAGAAAAGTGCATTTTAAAGTGACATTATCTGCCTTGACAACCAATTAAAAGGGCAATTAAGACATATTCATAATTCCTTCTTTCTATGTTTGTGTAGGTTTTCTGCCTATTGTGAACCTATTTTAATATCTTTTTTGAAAATAAGCAGAAAAGAACAGGTGACAACAGGTGTTCATTGAACAAGAAAGTGAAAAAAAATAAACACTTAAATAATAGTTTAGGATTAGGTAGTTAAGTTAGATTTTAGCCAGTAAAAGCTGCTTAGATCATTTACATTCATATGTGGCCCTGTAAACTAGATGTTATTAGATGCTAAAAATGACTCGGTGAGCTAAAGCCTCTTTAATCAACATAACCATTGTTTTGTGTGCTTCTTTACCTGATTTACTAATGACACTATGTGACACCAAATCCTAGCTCAATATTCATACAAAGTTAGAGTAGAGGAGTTTGTTTCATGACTTCCAAAATAAATTTAGGCTTAATGGGAAGAACTGAACAGCAGGAAGTCACAAATCCCTGGAGATCAAAAATCTCTATTCCCCCACCAAAAAAAAGAAAAATCAAATTTCATGTGAGAGTAACCAAGCAACGAATCCACAATGATTATCATTCATGAAGCAAACCACTTACTTTTACTGAAAAATCATTTTAATTCCCACCAAACAGTGACTGGTTTCCACAAACACTGAGGTCCAACGACGAAGGCTGTCAGCTTCATGTCTTTGCATTGCTAACTTTTAACATTTTCTGTTTCTAATCCTCAAGTTTCTTTTCTCTGTATCTTAAATAGAATGAAATATCTGGCTGTGATGGTGAAAAGAAATCAAGATCACTAAATAACAAATAATTTTTTTTTTTAATATATATAAATGTGATTTTCCAAAACAGACTGCATTATCCTGCAAATGCATTTCCTAATTACTCAGAGTTTATATGTATACTGGCATTCAGCAAATTTTATTACCTATGTAGAAATCTTTTCACTGCATGGTCATTTTACATGGAAGGGTCAAAGGGACAAAAAGCACCCTTTAAGGGGTGATGACAATTTCCTCATCCTATTGTTAATTCCTGCAAAGGCTGTTTTTCATATTTAATTCCATTTAATATAATTAAAACCTTGAACTTACACAAAAGTTAAAGGAGACGACTTCAATTAATCTACTTCTTTTGTATCATTTAAATTTTGTTTTATAAGAAGCGTTTCCTAACCTCTTTTAGATCAACCTTAAAGGCATAAGCTTCATGAAAGGTTTTGCGTAGAAACTTCAGTTTTCACTCGGACAACCCTTTTTCAAAAATATTAATTTAAACCTGGGATTTGATAAACTAAAACACCATATGATCATTCCAGTTTCTGAATGCTATATTCACATTGGGTTTTTGCCCCATAGTTGTCTGGATTTATATGCAATAATAGTTGTGTTAACATCACAAAACACAGATATTAACACTCAGTGTTAATATCTTGTATAATCTTGTATAATAAATCCCATCTTGTATAATCAATCCCATTGCTTCATTCTGCTCCTTTATTTTGTTCTATAAAAACAAATCCTGGCTATCACACTATCAGTTGTTTTTTTTAAAGGATAACTTTATATGAACTGCATACATGCATACAGTGCCTTGCAGTATTGAACCCAATTAAACTTATGTGATAGACCAACATGGTATTCTGTACTGCTTAACTGTAAAGTGGAAGGATGATAATATATGTTTTTAAATGTTTTACAAAGAAAAATCTGAACAGTGTGATGAGCATTTGTATTCATTCTCCCCTACTCTTGATCCCCCAAATAAAATCTAGTAAAACCAACTGCCCTCAGGAGCCACCTAATCAGTAAACAGAGTCCAGCCTGTCTGAAAAGACCCGATTGGTTTACTACAGAAAATGTGTGAATAAACAGAATCATGAAGACCAAGAAAAACAGCAGACAGGGATAAGGTTTGGGAGAAGTTTAAAGCAGAGTTAGGTTATAAAGCAATATCATGCTGTCGACATCTGTTGTAGCACAGTTCAATCCTCTGTAAAAACAGAGAGTAGGATACAACTGTAACCTGACCAAGACGCGGCAGCCTACCTAAACTGACAGAACAGGCAAGGAGAGCATTTCTTGAAATTTGAGGAGACCAAAATAGAACGTCTTGGCCTATATTGCAAAGCTAACACTGCACATCACCATGAATGCACCATCCCCACCACAAAACGTGGTGGTGACAGCATCATGCTGTGGGTAGGCTTCTATTCAGAGACAGGTAAGCTAGTTGTGTTTATAAGAAGATGGATGGTGCTAAAAACAGGGAAATCCTTCAAATCGATCAGAGTACATTCGTGTGTTAGAATAGCCCAGACCTAAAGCCCAGACTGTATGAGAATCTCTGGCAAGACTTGAAAATAAATGTTCACAGAAGTTTCATCCAATCTAACTGAGCTTGAGTTGAGAGAAGATTTTATATTAATTTTATTTTTGTATTTATTTTATAACAACATTTTTTTATTTATATTTGCAAAGCTGGTAGAGACAAACCCCAGAAGACTTGCAGCTGTAATTGCAGTAAAAGGTGGTTCTAGAAATTATTCCAATAAAATATACAGAACTTTGTCATGTGACAATACGAAAATATTTAAGTACTATGAATACTTAACAAGGTACTGGAATCTGAGAGGCCTGCTGCAGGAAGCTTGCTGCTGCTTTTTTACTGCTTTCTCCAAACTAAAGCAAATGCCCAAAAAACAACTTATTAACCTCAAAAAAACAAACCGGCCAGAGAGAAGTGAAGAAGCTTTTAGAGAAGACGTAATTATTATTACGTCTTCTCTAAAAGGGGCATTATTTTCTTGTGCTTAGGAGAACCTGTACGTATTTAGAAGCCTGGACACTTGTTTATCTGACTATCAATGATCAAAAATTATTTTCTATTTCTTATTTTCACAATCAGAAATGCATAGAATGTTGAATAGCAGGGCTAGCTATGCTGATTTTGGTTCATGATGAAACAATACTAAATAATTCTGCAAGCTGAAAAATAGTTTTGTGTAATAATTTGTGTAATAATTTTTGCAAAAATAATTTTAGCATAATGAATAACTTTTTTTAAGATCTGTGTTGAGGAGAATGTAATTCAGCAATGCAACATAAAGACATAAAGACTTATCTGTTTTGAGAATTATTTGATTTTTGTAGTCCTGTGCAATTCTAATCAGAGAGACGTTTGTGAGAGAGACTGAGTTTGGTTCTCTAAGCTCAAAATCTTTTGAAGCACACTACATTTCCAATTATTACACCATGAGATTGAAACTTGGCAGTGTTGCTGCAATGTGTGGACTCTAACCCCTAGCAGAGGTTGCTCAGAACCACGGGTGAACAACAAATATGTGTAATTCATCCTTTCTTTCAGCTAAGAGGCTCGGGGGCTTACCACTGCCTGGTCAGGCATTGTGCTGTACTTCTAAACTTTATCCTTTTATTGGCTTTACTCAAGGCTACAACTGAAATGATTTTATAACTTATTTTGTTTTAAGTCTTTAACATCCACTTCCATCTGAACTAACCTACAAAACCACAGAAGAGAAGTGAATAAACTCAGAATCACAAAAACAAAATATGTATGAGCCCAGTAAACAAAATGAACCTGTAAAATATTCTCACTGAGAGGGATTTAGGGCACATTTCTCCACTATACTCATTTTGTAGAGGAGAGAGGGGCTGCTGAACATCCCTTTGGGGCTCAGAGCAGCAATCTGTGGGAACTTCTGTAGCAGTGGAAAATACTTTTAGTGTACTCCTCTAAAGTCTCTTTGGACACTCCTGGTTTGTTGTCATCCTGCACATTTAGAACCAAAGAGCTTCTTTGTTAGCACTGTGTGACTTTGCAGATGTAGCCATAAACCTAAGTTTACTGAAGGAAATTGACAGTTGGACATTTGGATGGACAACACAGCCTTTACTACAGAACTTTACTGGTGTGTTTCTGCCCAAACTTAGTGGTAATGCAACTTATGTGATTGATCATCCTACCACATCTACATTTAATGGTGAAATTTTAACTGGGACCTAACTAAAATTCTTGTGCCCAGTTTTTAGTGTGTAAAGCAAAATCGGGCCAAAAGAGAAAGTAATATTCAGCATTTCTTGCCTTGTGTTGGTAAAAGGTCATGTTGGTATCTCTCTCCCACTCCCAGTCGTTCTGTCCTCCAGCCTTCTCTAATTGTGTTGTAAAGTTGACTCAAGAAGTGAAGCTCAAATAGAATTAGCCCCGTTCTGCCTCATTTGGCAGAGGCAGAATAATCCAGGCCCTCTTCAATGTGCTGTCGGCAGTGAGCTCTGTGGGCTGACGTCCACTGGTCAAACACATACGGGTAAACAGAGAGGAGGAAAAACCACAGCCTCATTCTCCTGGAAAGCTGCTCTGTGTTTTAAATTTGTTTTAGAAAGTTGCCAATTGATGACTCATCCTTATTTCTGTTTATGTATCTGATTACGTCCCTGAAAATAAACATTTATTTTTCATGGACACAAATATAACACGTTTTACTCTCTAAATCAAAAATTATGCTGTTTGATTTATGTATGTGACTCATTTACAGGCAAAATAGCAGCTCAAAATGGGGAAAGTGACGATCACAGACACCTTAACCAGCTATGATTTATACAATTAAGGTAAAATGAATCAACTACGCTAATGGTCATGAAAAATACATTACCTAATTAAATACTTGATAAAAACATCAGTTCAGCATAAAGACTCACTTTTAAAATAAAAAAAACATATTTGTTTTGAATGAAGCAGCAGCAGATGCTTCATAGCTAATATAGCACTTCTTTAAATTACATTTGACCTTAAATCATTGACATAAAATGTGGTTACAAATGAACCAATAATAGATTAAAATTCATAATATACATCGCCATGAACAAATCTTTGCTGAATTACAGATTTCCTCTGTTTTTGTTTTTTTGGGGTAACACTTTATTGTTTTGGATCGTCAAACTAGTTGTGATATCAAAGATAAAGCGGGCACGTTGAAAAAGCAGTTTGCAAAGCATAATTTTATTTCCTGAAGGAACAAAAGTGAGACAAACCAATGTGGTTTGATAAATGAAGAAATCGTTAGCTGTTGGATTTTCTGATCAGGATCCAGGGATGAGAAACAAAAAAACAGTCATCTATTCTAACTTTTAGCCTTAGGTCGTTCATACCCAAGGTCTTTATATTAAGACAAACAGCAAGCTATAGGTTTATTGTAGCACAGCTTCATTTCTTTATAAATATTTCTGTTTGAACAAATAATTGTAATCTTTGTAAACTAATTTACAAAATTAAGCTGGACTCGGGATGCCTATTAAGCCTTTGTAACCATTCGATTTGATGAAAGGTAAGCAGATTCTGCTTACCTTTTTAGCTGTCTGGAAAGTAAGCGAGGGTGGGATGTTGTCCCCATCCTCGGCCGTCGTAGACTTCCTCCAACCACATCTGGGGAAAATAAAATAATTGGCCAAACTGTGCTTAAATGAAGTTACTTGATCAAGGTCACTGACATTCCCCACATGCTCCATCCTAATTGGCCCTCTTTGGTCCCATGACACAGTCTGTCACCCTGGCAACACAACGCACCCTGATGATGGCTGTGCATGTTTGTTTCCCTTGCAACACTCCCTTCCTGTCTGTTTTTCTCACCGAGAAGGGCAGATCCTTCGAGTTCTGACCAGAGTAAAACACCTGTTGTGACTATGAATCTGAAAATATTATTTAATAGTTGATATTAATGCTTTAATATTTTATCAAATAATATTTCAGTCTGTTAATGGTTGTCCTGTGAATACCAGCCCAGTAAAGCGATGGTATTAGGACAAAATCGAAAAGCGTGAGCCAAGCTCTGACATTATTGAACAGCATAAACTCTGCACTCACATGGAATAAATTCACACAATTTCTTAAAATACAAGAATTTATTAACAAAAATAAGTCAACTCAAAGTCAAACATATTTCAATCAACAAACTCTTCACCATCCTAAAACAATCCAACTAAACTACCAAGCAGAATTAAAGAATAGGGAAGACTAATAGGCTATGTACAATATAAACAAGTTGATTAAAGATGGTTTAAAATCATGACCAAAAGAGTGATGCAACATTACCATGCAATGTTTATGTTTGAGAACCAAGGATTATCTTGAAGAATCTGGAAATGAAGTTAAGTTAGTGTTGGAACCAACTTAGACAACCATTCACAATGCAAGATCAGATAAAATATTATTTTAATAAAATAATGTTTTAAAGAATGATCTGCTGAATAAAACCAACCTTCTGGATGACTAATTCTCAGCGGTGTCTTGGGCCGACCCAAAACTGCACAGTTACTGTAACCACGGTGAAGCGGTGCCGTTGTCCTTCCTTCAGACTGGGAAAACCGCTCCACTCGGCTTCGTAGAGACAGCGTCTCTGTCGGGAACTCTCTATAACACAGTTTGGTTCTGTAGGCCTCAGAGAGTAAAGTCAAGCCAGGCTTGTACCTTAATTATCCCGTTATGAGTGAGTCTACCGGATACCTGAACAGTTATTCATTTGTACTTATCTTAGTGCATATAATCAATGATTATATGACACTCTCGGATCCAGTTGAAGAGTTATGTCTGTTTGCCAGCAAAGAGACATTAGCGTGCTGTCTCTCCTGCCAGCCTCGCAGCCGAGTTCGGATGGAAGAGGTCGGACCATTGGAAAGGTGGGGTTTTATACGGCCAGTGGCATCATGGAAAGTCTGCTGTTACCCCACTTTTCCAAATGTGCTGGAAGTAGGTTAAATGCAATTTATTTTGAAAGTTCCGGAAAAGTTTGTACCGCATCTTTCATGTTGTATCCATGGCTGTGGGTCCCAACACACCAGTATGCCGAACTCCTCTCCATCTTTTTTAACCTTCATTGTATGCTTTCTATTATCCTTCACCAACAACATGAAGTAGGCTAAAAGATTTCAAGTTGTAAGTAACACATCATGCCCCGATCTAAAGAAATTCAAAAACGCATGAAAAAGTATGTCATTAACAACTATCAGCCTTGAAAGGATTGATAACCTTATTTTCTGCAAGTGACCAGGTTTGTCCCCTGGTCACACCTGGTCCCTTGTCATTGATGCTTTTCAAGAAGTCAGTATTCCTTAAGTTTATGTAGTGCCAAGTCTTCCTTGAATATCATTTCATTTCATTTGCAGTTACATTGCATTCATCTTATGTCAAGTTTGGTTTAATCTCAAATTTCACAAGTGCATCTAACTGATTTGTCTTCTTGGTGGATTAAACATGCTAAATCTATTCCAAACAGCATAAGCCATGACTGTCAGACCTAGTGGTACATTAATCAACAAATAAGGCAAGATAGACAGATTAAATTGATGCTCCAGAAGGTTCAAACAGCCATTCAGTCCGTTTGGTTGATAAAGCCCCTAAGTTCGTTAACATGCATGTTGTGCACCCCACTTACCTCGGCAGTTGGAATTCATATCTGTGAAGAACGTCACTACCAAGTCAAATGAGTTCCAGCAGCAAGTTACTGTTCAGACTGTTCAAAAATAACATCAAACAGTAGTGCAATATGAGTGACCTATTTAATGAACCATGATGACGTAATTGAAACTGTTTTTACCTGCAGCTGTTTGCACATTTCATGTATGCAGTCAATTTGCATGTTGAATCCAGAGTCGGTGTGAACTCTCCAATTTTTCATCCCAAGAAAGACTATTCAGCTTAGTAACATGTCCAGTTAACATTTCCAACTGGAAATTCAGACATTTGAGTTTGAATAAAATGCACCAATAGTGATGTGGTGTGCTAGATAAAATGCTTGAAAGTGCTAAGCAAACAACTATCAGTGGAAATACATGCCCTGCCATCTTCAGCTACAGTTGATAAATAAATAAATTAATTAATTACCTAAATCTGTCATTATTGATGTTTATTATAATAATTTGTTAAAGATAAAGTTCCTACAGTGATGTCTGCAGATGTGTTGCTAATGTAATGTTGCATGTATTGGGATGAAGGGTGAAAAATTTACAGCTCACTACTGCGTCAAGACAGTGCAAGTTACTTTTGCTTTAAAGAAATGTCTCTCTGTATTTCTTTTAAAAATATTAGCCTGACCATCTTGGGCAGAAATTTCAGTGCTTATCTATAAGTGTCCCCAATTGGTAGCATAATTATTGGCTGAACGAATCACAGGTCCTCCTGCTGGGGCCAGCATGAGATTAAGTAATGTTATTATTGAATCATTGTTTTGACATTTGAGTACCATTTGCATAAAATTCATCACTGCTCATATCACAAAATCTTTCAACCTGTAAACAATAAAATCTGTGGTGGCCTAGCTGGAGCTCACACTGTATAAGCTACAGTATAAGATAAATAGAAAGGCGATGCTGGACCTGTATTTACCTAAAGTCATGTATCTTTATTTACCCAATATTGTGACCGAGGAATAAGAAATGATTTGTTCTGGATTAGCTGTTTCCTCAGGTAAGGCATTAATGCCTGCATCCCATAGAGCTATTATTAGCATGAAACAGGTCACAATACAAGCTTCTTTTTCCATTCTGATGAGCTTCCAGAGAGCAAATTTTGAATCCAGTGGTTTGTTGTATTTCTCTATGTTTTAAAGTAATGTTAGTGATACCAACACACACAAAAAGGCAAATCTCACGTCCAAAAGCTTTCAGGTATCTAAATTTAGCAATATAATGTGAACAGTACACAGTGAAATGAACATAATTATCCAGAGTGGAATAAGCTGAGCTTTGAGTCATTTTAGCACTTCGTACTGCTGAATTTATGCATTTGTAGTCTGAGTAACCAATGTACAACATGCTGACTGCATTCCGGCTTCCTGCGAGCCATAATTCTATTGTTCTTGATTTACGTACTTTGTTGAATTCCCTTGTGATATTATTGATATCAGGCAGAGGTTTTTTTTCTGTCAGCTTTTATTATGTGGGAAAACTGCAAACTTAGTGGAAACACAAAACATGCAGCATGTGTTCATTGATGTGGGGACATCTTGACAAAAGCAGCTTTAATTTGGGTGTGCTTGCTGGCTGCAGATACCGTCTCTTGGTGACTCTGAGTGGGAGCAGGTTTTACTTTGTGATGGTGTATTTGTATGAAATACTCTACTGGAAGAGGAGTAGGTAGAGACGGAGGGGGGCGGAAGTGTAAGCAGCCTGAGGCTAGTAAATACCGACCCATGTAATGAGCTCCAGGCTGCACACAGACATCTTTGAACTCACTTATTGATTTGGACAAATCAGGCGGAGTTGAACCACAGCTGTCAAACCTGGAGGTTTGTGGAAGAGAACAATGATGGAGTGTTACAACAAAGTTTGCTAAACTAAACTACTTTTGTCTCATTCTGGTCCCTGCTTGAAGAAGATGGATAAAAGCAGGTGTCCTTGTAAAATATATAATACAGAGGATCACAAAAGTGTACACAGTCATGTTAAAAGATTTTGCTGAGACTATGACATATAATATTAAAATGTTTTTGGCCTTTAATGCGTCATACATCCATCCATCCATCCTAAACGCTTCTGCTTGGCATGCAGAAGAACAGCGCTGCACATCATTCCCATGGCAATATGGTGGTAGAAGCATCATGATCCGGGGTCATTTTCCTTTAGATGGTACTGGGGTTTTTGTCAAGGTCAGTAGAATATAAATAGAAGTGGAAGAAAAAAGTAGTTCTGAGTAACTCCTTAATTGAAATGTCAAATGTTGTATCATTATTTAATGAGACAGAGAAGAATTACATATGCTGTGTTTTTCGTACTTAACGTACTTACATTTCGTATTTCCAAATAATAAAATTACAAAAGAAGTAAAATAAATGAATTTTTTACAAAATGACAAAATAAGGCACAAGAAACACAAATATACAAAATACCGTTTTTGAAACCAGCACCTGCATTACAACTAAATGAAGTAGAGTAATTTTAACTTATTACCCATCTCTGGTTATGAACAGTTCTAAATTCCAGTCAGATTTGGCCCAAAACCTTCAGGTGTCTGCTAGAAAACTGAAGATGAAGTTTGATTTTATTTTGCATGACTACAGGGAGTCCAAACATACGTAAAAAACAATTAAAGAATGATTAGTTTAGGTAAAACCAAAGTTTGAATGTCCCAACCTGAGCCAATAAATCTGACTAAAAAATCTGTGTGGCCTTTTGAAAACATCTGTTGACAAGATGCGAGATGCTCCCAGACTCCTGCCACTGGAAGCTAAATACTGAGGTTTAGTCAAAACCTACTTCAACAAAGAATTAATTCAGGGTGTGGGCACGTGTTTGTTTTTTAGTTAAATTGTTCTAAGCCTCATTAACAGGTGGAAAGGCTTTTAAATAATTTGGCATGATCTCATTATATACACCACAAAAGCCTTGCTTTAACAGTGGTATCTATTTTCAGTGTTACTTAGAAATAATTTGATCAGAAATCCATACTTGGTTCCCACAGGCCACCACACATTAAAATCGCTAACTTCTGTACCAGTGAGAAGCTGTTGCACCAACACCATTGCAGCCTTCTGTGCCCTTTCGCACCATTAATCTTGTCCTGTTTGCTCAGGTTATAATCACTCACCCAGACACCTGTTGGGAGGGTTTAATGACAGCTACTGCAGACAGAATGGTGCGGCCTGCAAACGTGGATGATGATTACCTAATGTAGTGACGATTAGCCCACAAGCGTCACCTCCATATTTATTCCCACACATGTGGAGTCTCTGAAAGTCTTTTTCCTTCTGTTTCCTTCTGTACTTTTTTTTAAACAGACTTTAAACCAGACCACTCCTCTTGTAAGTTTAAAGTATTCTTTCAGCAAGCTATCATCTTAATGTTTAACACTTTTGGTGAAGGTATCAATATTGTATTTGATGACAAGTTGAAGGTCCTTTTTCTCACCCTCTCGGTCTTTTGATCAGTCACAGAAGCAAATTTTGTCTCTCCAGTTCCTTTTCATTTTCTTGCTTTATTCTTCTGGTAAATGGTTTTCCTGAAAACCCTCTTTTTTCCAGTATGTCATTTCTCTGAGTCCTCAAGCTGACTTGTTTCTGCCAAAAGTGTGTTAGCCGAAAATGGATGGCAAAGTACACAAAGAAATCAAGGCAAGTTTTAGAGTAGATCATAACTGCTTTTGTTGAAGAAAATGTTCTGAATCAAGAAAAGTTGCTTCAAAATGTAAAAAAAAGAAAAATCACTTGCACCTATTTTCCATCCATCCATCCACAGATTTTAATCGGCAAAAGGCAGGATACACTGCACAAGTCGATTACCTAAAGGTAATACCAGTTGCTTGGAAAATTAAATATTATAAAAAGCACATGAAACGCTAGATGTTTTTGCATAGTTTCGGACAGGAATAACTAACTGACAACAACAAAAGAACAACAAAAGGAGAGGCCATTTCTGAAAATCCTCTGGGGAACATTATAGAGCCAAAATCCAAGCAAAATCATTTTAATTTTTTTCATCCTTTGAAACAGGTCGGCTGTTGTTTGTGGTGGGCCAGTCCTTTCTAATATGAGTGCATAGTCGGCCACAATGCTGCAGTTTGTGGTGATCACTTACTGAACATGGGACTGCAGGGAGGAAGTGATTTTAGAGTCAGGCAACCTTGTGGTTCATCTGACCAATAAGGTGATGGCGAAGGCTCTGACTTTCTAAGAAATATTTTTTTTTGTACTAATGGACCGTCTCACCACTTCCACAGAGGAAGCAGTGCTCCATCAGGAAACAACACACTTCTGAAGCAGAGCAGAGTAGATACATGAAGCACCTAAAGCCCTGAATATTTCACAATAACAAATGTAAAACAATTTCAATTTATTGGAAGATATTGAAATTATCAACTTAAAATTATTGCTCAGTCACAAAGTACAACATCATTAAACCTATATGATCAAATAAAAGCAAATTCTACTGAGACTAAAGAAAATCATTATAATTAATCTTTTTTCTTCCACACAGAGACAAAGCAATCAATATAGGTTTGTTGCCTAGAGGTGGGGGATGGTTGGGTATTTAAAAGTTCATATGCAAGCTGCTTCTCATTTTAGAGTTAAAAAATGCATTACTGTCACAGAAAGCATCTCCTATCACTGTAGAGAAAGACTTATGAAAGCACTCCTCCAGGCAGAGTCTTGCAGTAAAAGTCTCTGGCTACCTTTCTGCGAATTTACTTTGAGGCTAACTTTGATTCATCAGCGTATTAACACCATTCTTTATTCCTGCAAATTAAATTTTCCCACTCAGAGGGAGGAGGAAGGAAGGAGACTATTCTCGCCTGAGTCATATTCAAACAGGAGGCAGCACGGTACATAGGAGAGATGATTTGAGCTATGTTTTCTGCAGTGCTGACACGTTCAGTATGAAACCTGTGGAGCAGATCAGCATAGAGATGTGATTCCTGACCTGAAGGTTCAAAGGTTAATAACATTAAAGATGGGTTTGGCATGAACTCGTACACTGACTATCTGTGTGGTACATGTGAATGTCACATTCATGAATTCTCACTGATCTGTCATATTTACAACCAATTAACTGTTGACCTCTTAAAAGGATCCAGCCAGGTAATAATGACACCTCCTGTGTGTTTTTTAATGAGATAGAATAACTCTTATTGCTTGTAGCATGCATGTAAAGGTTTAACTTACTATGTGTTTGTGAATATTTTGTTGTACATTTAGTGTACGATCATTTCCAGCTGATGGACAGACTTCACTCCATTTTTATTCAAATATTCTTGTATTTTCAAAACTTCATAAGACCATGTATTCTAACAAGGTTCTCATGATCTTTGTAAGAGAAACATGCTCACAGCATCACGTATTCTCTACTATAGTAGAATTCATAGAACTCTAGGACAGAAAGGGCTTTAACCCTCCCTTGTCTCTTTAAGAACCAGTCGACATGCAGATAGCATCTATTGGATGTTATAAACACTTGGTCACCCCGAGATGTCACTCTTTGCTGCAGGTCTCTAACAGTGAAATCTGTCGATTTTCTTTTTCTTCCTTACCACCCTGATGAGTTAAACGTAGCTCCTCTCCCAGCCTTGTTTGTCTCCATTTCAGTTGTTTTTAACCTTTTTAATTAATGTTCTTATCATAGCTATGGACAAGTTTAGGTGAGTCTATCTGACTTATGAAGAGCAACCCATATCAGCCTCCTGGAATGGCATGTTCTCTTGCCCTTCCCTTTTTGAAGAGTTGCTAAGAGATTAAAGCCTCTGTGACACATCAAATTTCCAGCCCAGGGAAACATGAAGCCACGGAGTACAAATCCAAGCAGGGGGTCTCTAACTTCAGTTCTCAAGAGCTACTGTCTTGCTACTTTTCAATGCATCCCTGCTCCAACACACCTGAATCAAATGGCTCTTCTGCAGAAGCCTGTTAATGAACCACTTATGTGGTTATATCTTCAGATGTTGGAAAAGGGATGCATCTTAAAGTTGGAGGACAGTATCCCACAGGGATACTGGTATTAGAGACCCCTGAATTTAAACGTTTACAGGCACTGAATAACAAAAAAACATGTAAAGTATGAAGTCTACTTGAATTAGAAAACATGGGTCCCCCCCTGCTGAATGAACAATCTTAAATTAAAGGCTGAATTGTTATTATGCCACAGCAATTACAAGTTCAATTTAATTTAAAATGTTTTTTTAATACATTTTAGTCATAATGTGACTTTAAGATCGAACACAGATGTCAAAAAAATTCACTGATTCATGTGTAAGTATTGCCTTTGGATCATAATGGAGTGCCATAAAACAAAAAGGATAAATAGATGCATAACCTTTGCTTTTTAATTCCACTGTACCACATTTTGCGTAGATAAAATACTAAGAAGAAATCTTTACAATACAATTATTGTAATTCAAAACAATAGAACAAAGTTACCTTTTTGATGTACTTCATTGAAATAAAAATTTGATCAATTTAAACTGAGGTCAGACTTCTTTTCAACCTCTCAGGACTCCACTGTGGTGTAGAAGACTAAAGGCCTTTTATTTTATTTTTCATCTCTTATTGGAAAGGCCTTTTCTCTGTTCTGATCTGAACTCTTGTGAATGAAAAGGGAAATGTCTTCAAGATAACAGAAAACATTGTTGCCTTCTTTTCAAGCATCTTAAATCACCATCATCTGGAGGATCAATTTCACCACCAAACTCTACGGCAGATTCAGGAAAAGTGTTTGCTGAAATAGTTTTCAAATTGAAGTTACTTGCAGTTGCAATTAGAAATCATCAACCAACACCCCCTTCCGATTTCAGGGGTTTTTAAAGATTCTGCTTTGGCTGACGTCTCTGTGAGGTGAATGATACATACATCAAATCAACACAAAAAATGCATAGTTGTATGTAGCCATGTCACAATTTTTCAACCCCTGTGTAATTTTGCTGCTATTAGCCCACACTGACCTAACGTGGAGTTGAGACATAATTAAGCCTTTGGGAACTCTGTAATGATACCTCATTTTTTTCAGCTGTGAAGCATATAAATCCCAACCACTAAGGTGTTCAAAGACACTTGCAATTATGGGATAGACAAAAGAGCTTTCCTAGAAGCGTAGAGGGGAGTTTCTACCGTCACACCTAAAGGGCTTTGGGTTGAGATTTGGGAGGCTTGAACAGACAGACTAGTAGTGCGTCTGGCGTGCAAAAGGCCAGGCTCATAGCAAGAAGAATCCCCCATGGTCACACATTGAGGTGTGTTGAGTATAGAATCGAATTTTATTATGGACGGTCTGACGTAGTTCCAATTCATAAACCACACCTGATGGGCTGTACAGATGGTTTATAGCTATTATCAAGGCTAACTGTCAATCCTGGTTGCATACTTGGATTCATGTATTTCCAGAAATACAATTTTAAACAGGAACAGGATGTCTTCTGTTGACAAAATAAACCTTGATGATATTTGGACATTTCAGCAATACAATGATCCCAAACACACCTCTAGTGGTTGGGGGTACGGTTAGTGTCTGAGAAAAGATCCTGGAATGTGCAAGAGTCAAAGAGTCTCAACGTTAAAGTCTGACTGAAAATCTTTGACATGATTTAAACAAGGGGGTAGCTGCAAGGAAACAATCAACAATCAATGAGCCAGTGATGTTGCAGAATAATGGATCAAGAGAAGTAAAAAGATTGTCAGCACTTACAAAACACGCTTTGTAGAATATGTCAATCTAAAGTATAATACACTAAGTACTGAAGCAGGGGGCCTGAACTTATCCTTCATGGATACTGGACATGTGTTAAAATAGGTATGTTTTTCATTTAAACTTCAAAGTGAAGGCAACTTTTGTCAGAATATCTGTACAGGTATGTACAAAATAGATATGAAATACTCTGTTCATTTTAGCTACATGTTTCTACAGACTGGAAGTAATATTAACAGTTCGAAGTAGCTCAGCAAGAGTCCTGACTTCAATCTGGTAACTAATCTGTAAAGGGAGCTGGAGATAAGGGTGATGGCAAGGAGGCCTTCCAGCCTCACAGACTTGGAGCTCATCACCAAAGATAAATCAGTAAAAATACTTGTGGACAAAGCTGGTCAGCAGGTTTGATTGCTGTGACGCCAATAAAGAATTTTCCATTGATTATTGAGAAGAGTGAACGGTTTCACCAAAGATTTATGTTTAATGGAGTTATTTTGTCCTTTACAGTTATTACCTTTATTATCTCTACTATCCACATCACTACAGCATATTTGTAGAAATATTTCTGATTGCAACTCTCCATGTAATTCTGAAATGTATATGTGCTTTTTTTCTTTTTCAAGTCAATTCTTAATTCATTCTCAGAAGCTGTAACTTGCAAACAAATTTCTGTTGAGGCTTTTAATGTTACCATATTCTACTTTCATGAGTTTCTCTAAGCCATAATAACATTTTTCTTTCTCCATTGGTGACCGAAGCAGCTGAAATTTTCTTTTTGCTTGAAAGCTTTACTGGATTTTTAATTGAAAAACTATGCCTAAGACCATTTGTCTGAAAAAAATAGTCAATATGAAGATCTGTGGTAATTTTGTTATAAATCCTTATCATCAGTACTCTGTGCAACCCTTTAATTTTCACATCTGCAGTCATTTTAGCTTTTAAAGCATTTAGCAGACAATGCAAACGTTAGGTTAGAAAAGGTCAAAAATATAAAATGTTTTTACTTTTCTTTTCTTTTTAACTTATGCATTTCTTCAAATCTTTTTTGTATTTAAAATGAGAAAGTGGATTATTTTAGTTGTTTTAATGGACAGCAGTATATAATATTGTCATTAATTTCTTTATAGGTTAAGCTTTGATATTAGGTAATAAAATTTGTTTCAGTGTTATTACTTTTTGCTCACTGCATTATTCTCAGGAGATTCTTGTCTCTCTCTCAGTCAGCACGCAGCAGTATTTTTCTTTCTCATAACCAAATCAAGAACTTTTATAGTGTGCTTGTTTCTGAATTGTATTTGTGTGACATATAACACAAAAGGTTTTTTCCCCTTGTGTTTTTGCTTTAGACAATGTTTGAGACACGGTCAGATCTAAACACGATTATTTTGACAGCAGATTTGTTGCAGGCATGTGAAGGTGTATGCTGCTTTTTTTTGTGGCTCCACTGAATTCTGATTTGCAAAAGAAGGTTTTTGTTCGAATGTTTTCAGGTTTTTCTATTAAAGCAGATCTGCTGCAACTTCAGGACTTTTCCACAGCCAGATATTTTCCGAGAATATTAACCAGGTTTGCTTTTGTTTCAGATCACAGTGTCAGAGAAGGCTTTTCACAACTGCAATAGCAAAAAAAGGATTTCAATGGCTAAATGGTATTTCATAAACAGCCCTGCATATGGGAGTTCCACATCCAAGACTCAGTGGTCCTTAAATGTAATCACAAACAGTACAAAATAAGACTTAAAGAGCGATCATTGCAAATAACAGAGGTCATGTCCTTGTTCAGATGCTTAATCCTAAAAATATGCAAAACACTGAAAAAGTGGATAAATGCTGTTAAATACGTGAAACTACTGAAATTTGCTCCACTGTCTTTGGTCTGATCCAGGACAGTGACAAGTCTGCATACAGACAAGAGGTGGCTTGACTGGTACACTGATGTGGTCAGAACCACCTTGAAAACCCACTCACGACTTTGCAGACGATTGTGGACTTTCAGAGAACACCACCCCCACACACGTCCCTCACCATTCTCAACCACACTGTGTCTGCTGTGGACCACATCCGGTTCCTAGGAACCACCATTTCTCGAAACCTCGAGATGGTCCTCACATAAACAATGTTTGGAAGAAGGCCCAGCATAGACTTTACTTCCTGAGGCAACTCAAGAAGTACAACCTTCCATAGGAGCTGTTGGTCATTTTCTAGACTGCCATAATTTAGTCTGTCCTGTCTTTGTCCATCTCAGTGTGGTTTTGCTCATCCACAAAATAGGATAGGTCCAGACTGCAACGAACAATCAGGGCTGCAGAGAGAATAATCAGGGCTGACCTTCCCTCTATCCAGGACTTATACAGGTGTGGGGTCAAGAAAAGGGCAAATAAAATCTCTGCAGACCCTACACACAGACTGTTTCGGCTTTTACATTCAGGTCGGCGCTACAGAGTACACTAAAACGAGCCGCCACAGAGACAGTTTCTTCCCCCAGGCCATTTCTCTGATGAACACTTGACAGTCAGAGTTCGAGAACAACGCCATACATACATGGACTGATCTCACTTCACATTCTGTGGTAAACTCAATTTTGTATATGTACATTTAAAAAAGATTTTCTGTATTATTAAGAGCAAAGTGTACCGAGTGAAATTCCTTGTTTGTCTGTAGAAGAAAGCTGATTCTGGTATTAATATTTTATTAAATAATAATTCAGTCTGTTAAGTGTTATCCGGTGAATACCAGTCCAATAAGGCAGTGGTATTAGTACAACAGAGAAAAGGGTGAATCAAGCTCTGGCATTAATGAACAGCAAAACTCTGCACACACATGGAATAAATTCACACAATTTCTTAAAATACAAGAATTTCTTAGCAAAAATAAGTCAACTCTATGTCAAACATATTTCAATCACCGAAGTCTTTACTACACTAGAACAATCCAACTAAACTACCAAGCAAAATGAAAGAACAAGGAAGACCAACTATGATCAATATGAACAAGTGATTCAAAGATGGTTAAAAACCATGGCCAATAAAGTGATGCAACAATACTATTGAATGTTATTTATGTCTGAGAACCAAGCATTGTCTTGAAACTAACTAACTTAGACAATAATTGGTATGCCTTCAAACAACCATCCACAATGCGAGATCAGATAAAACATTATTTCAATAAAATATTTCAAAGAATGATTTGCTGAATAAAACCAACCTTCTGGATGACTAATTCTCAATGGTGTTTATTTAGCTGCCTTTAGTACATAATATTTAAGGGAATATTTTGAATAAGAACCAACAACCTTCCTAGATAAATGAGTCTTAATAGTGTTTAATTAGCTATCACATTTAGTACAATATTATTTATGGAAATATTATTTTCCTAGATTGGAAACTAAAAACCTTTCTGGATAAATGATTCTTAATAGACTCATAGGATGGCGGTCATAGGTCACGTGTTACCTTAGCCGTTAGCGGTTGAAGCTAATAAAAGAAGTTTATAGCTTGTTACCACTCCTTTAAAATCAAACATGTACCTTTAAAATGCCATCAATAAAAGGATCAAAATGCATAAGCGTTGACGGCGCGTTATGGCCGATCTGTGCTTAAAAACCACCCTTTAAATAAAGTTGTCTCTAAAACTTTAAAAACACAACACATCATTAGCTGAGCAGCTAGTCTGCTAGCTGAGTTTCTCAACACAAACAAAAACCAAACTTCATTCAACAGACATTATTTAGATTGTTTCATTCTAAACTAATCTTCTCTGCCCAAAGACCACCTCTTACGTGAACCGTGCTAAGGAAAGGGTTTCCTGGGCGACGAGTTGAGGGAAGCGAACTGTCCCGGTAATCCACGTGTGGGCATTAACAAAGGGACTAGCGTTGCAGCTAGTGTAGTAGTGTAGTAGTGTAGTGTAATCTCAGTAGATGTAAGGGGTCAGCTGTTTAGCTGGCCCGGCCAAATTGTACGTCAAAGGCAGGACAAAGACACAATGCGGCAACTTCAGTGGGGGTAGCTCTCGCCACCTGGACATGCGCTCAGGAAGGCATGCGATGCTCTGATATCGAGGCCTTATTTAACGGCTGACGCGTGCGCTGATCCCTCCATTAGCAGCTGTCCGCAGCCAGAATGAGACCGAGCGAAGGGGGGAACGCGCTCTTGGGTCAGAGATTCCAGCTCTGACTCCTCCTCTTCCTGGGATGTGTTAGGAATAGGTTTGTGTGATGTTAAAAGGTGCAGAGATTTATTTCAGAGGATGTTCATCCATCGCTGGGGTCCCAACAGGACGCACCTGAAGACCTGTGTGGGGCAGCATCAGCCATCTCCTGTGGTGTAGTATGTTGCAGCAGCAGCTTATTTACAGCTGAGAGGAAGCGGTTAGATAAGCTCATCAGGAAGGCGAGCTCTGTCCTAGGATGCCCCCTGGACCCAGTGCAGGTGGTGGGAGACAGAATGTGTCCAGCAAAGACAACATCACTGTTTGACAATGTCTCCCACCATATTTCTCATTTCACATAGCATTCATTGATTGGTAGATTTCAAGGCAAATACGATATTTAATGAAGGTCAGATGAAACATGTAGAGTGTTAGAATTATATGTTGGACCACTTGTTTGCTGAATATTGGACCATTTACACATTGCTGGACACCACCAGGCCTTCCGACATCATCGGCCATTTTGTATCCAGTATTGTCCGCCACTACAAATCCCAGTGGGCACTGCGGCTGGTAGGATGGGGACGTCCCAAGTCTGACGTCACAAGAGGTCTGACGTCACACGAGGTTATATATGGAAGGCGGACGCTTTAAACCTTGCTTTTCAGCTGGAGACCTCGTGTTACCACGCAACTGAAGCAGCAATTCTGGAGACGAGATCCCGCGTGGACTCACATTCTCTCATTGGCCAATGAAAAGAACGTTCATGACAGAAATTCCTGGAATAAGAAGGCCAGAAATTTCAACTTTACCGATCGAAGGTGTTAGTTTAACACGTAACCTAAAAAACCATGGAGTTTCAAGGAGACGGATCGCCACCTTGTTTTTGTTCTAGTCGACTGCTGACGGTCAGATCATATTTTTCCCTTTCGCCAAAGAGGCCAAAGGACGAAGATTGACCACTCTTCCCGAAGTTAACCGTGGACGCACGTTAACTTCCAACTTTCCCCCTCCTCCTCTCCCCCTCACGCTCGCAGCCCTGAAGGAAGGCTCCACAAAGTAATACCCATCCTTTATTATTTTCTTTGATTTCTTTATTAGGAGTAGTCTGGGCAGGGTAGAGAGATTTTTAGTGCGATCAGAATCGCCACTTATAGTCTGATGTTATGAAATTGTATTTGCATGCAACATTGTATTGAACTCTGATGTGCTGTATTGATTGCTGAGGCCGCCGTGTCTCACAAGTTTGTGTCATTACCGTGCGAACACCGGAGCGCCGGTAATACTGGACTACGACAGTAACCTCATGGTGAAATTCACCATTTTCTTTGTCTCAGCTTCACTGCTAACTTGCCGCCAAAAGGTTTATGACTCTTTGTCTAAGTTGAGTTTACAACTTTGCTTGGGGGGGTTTTATGACAGCCCGTGTCCCGCTGGGCTACACTTTCTGGCGGGCTGCTCCCAAAACTCCTTTCAACACCATATCCCTTTGTCATATTATCATTTTTTCCATAACCGCTGGTTTGATCCCATACACACCCACTGCTGTTTTGCTTTATTTGTTAGTAAGATATTTTACCCTTTTGTGTAGAATTTTGCATGTTTGAGTAGGTAAAGATTATTGAATCGGAGAGTTGATTGTATCAGGTTGATTGATTTAAAAAATTTTCACGTAGATAAAGAGAAGGCGTTTTGTGTTTATTTTGTGCAAGAGTGATTTGTCAGTCAAAATAAGTTCCCCACGTTTCGGCAGAAACAGTTGATTAAACAGTGACATTTAATAATTGTAATTGTCAGAAGCCTTGAGCCATAATTACAACACCAGAAAACAGCTCTGGTTTCATTTCATAAATGAGGATTTGGTTAACAAATACATTTTGTCAAATTATGATTTTTAAATTATAATTATTGATAAACATTAAGTAATTAATCAATAATCATAATTACAACATATAAAACCACGAAGCCAGTGTGTATGGCTTACATCAACACTTCAGTATCATCCAGTGAATCACCCTGACACCACAGGCTCTTATAGAGGTATTTATTGTGTGTCTCACTCTGCTCCTCCATCTTCCTGCCTCTTACCTGGAATTTCATCTCAGCACCTCTTGAATAATATTTAATTTCCTAAAATGCATCTGGGGGAGAACGACCAAGGACAAAAAAGCCTCTAGGAGTTACAGAAGAAGATGCACTGGTGGATGATGATGGTTCATGAAAAACCTGTTTGTTTTTTTATTGTGTATAGAAGGAGAGGAACACAACATACTACACATTGTAAATCCAATTAAAAGTCAATGTCCAACCTGTCACAAACACTGATATTTCTCATGTGAAAGAGACAATGAATACTGAGCTAACTAAAAACAGGGACAGATCATCTGTCCAGCATGTCTGCTTTCATTAAAGCTGCTTTGAAATGATGCCTCTGAAGGAGGGATGTCATATTTATTAAATGTTTCCACAACTCTTCAGAAAACATTTTAGGTGGAGGAGACAAAGACTAGATGAGCCATGAAGGAGTTGAGGATAGAAATTAACGATGTGTAGTCAGGAGAAAGAAGTGCGAAGGTGAGCAATTAATTATAATCAAAAGATAGTAGTAGTAAAGGTAGAGAGGTGCACACCAGGTGTTTGTTAGCCATGTTAGAGTGTTTCATGTGTTAGGAGAGGAGGTGTTCCCAGAAGAAATCAGTATTCAAGATTTTCATCAGTGTGCTCTGATATAATTTAGTAGCATTTTCTCTCCCATCTGTGAAAAAAAAAATAGTCTGTAATGAGACAGCATTCCTAAGAGGACAACAGAGGCCATTTTTTATAGTATTCTGCAATGCATCCTGGAAAAATCTTCAAAGCCCAATTCTGGAAATGTGAAAGAAATAAGTTTCTAATTCAAGACACCTCAGCCAAATGACCCTCCCTTTACTGAGAGCATTTGGTGCAAACACACCAAATGCTGCATTGGACAAAGCGGTGGTATAAAATAAACAGATCTGTAAAGAGACTTTTTGCATATGCTGCATAATACTTGTTGGGACCCCAGCCATGGGTTAAAACATTAAAGGCTAGTCAGAACTTTTCTGGAACTTTTAAAATAAATCGCATTAACCTATTTCCAACACAGCCAGGAACAGGAACAAGAAGGGAGTAACAGCGGACTTCCCGTGACGTCACTGTTTGAATAAAAACCCTGCATTCCAACAAACAGACCTCGTCCACACAGGTCCACAGCGGAACTGGAAGGAGAGACAAAGAAGCTATGTCTTGGATCCAGAGTGACTATGATCACATGCAACAAAGTTAATAAAGGATGTAAAGAGACAAGCTTCACTTGGCTTTTCTTCTGAGGCCTCCAGAAGCAGTCCTAAGCGAGTGCTACCCCGCCGCATCCCAGCCACTCAAGGAGCTGAACGTGCCTATGTTGTACGGTTCGGCCGGGCCAGCTAAAAGCCCTTCCCCACAGCTACGCAGGTTAGCTGCAAGTTAACCCTTTGTTTATCCACACGCGGATGTTTCCTCAACGCCCAGGACAACTTCTCCTCAGCACGGTTCACGTAAGAGGTAGTGTTTTGGCAGAGAAGATTAGTTTAAGCTAAATAATGTTCATTTAATGACGTTTGTTTTTGTTTGTGTTGAGAAACTTAGCTACAGTAAGTGCTAGCAGACTAGCACTCAGTTAAGGATGTGTTCTGTGTTGTGTTATTAAAAGTTAAGACAAACTTCACTCGTTTATGTCATGGTTTTCAACCATCTTTGATCAACTTGTATATATTGTACAGGGCCCATTAGTCTTCCTTATTCTTTGATTTTGCTTGGTAGTTTAGTTGGGTTGTTTTAGCATTGTAAAGAGTTTGTTGATTAAAATATATTTCACTTTGAGTTGACTTATTTTTGTTAAATTCTTGTATTTTAAGAAATTGTGTGAATTCATTCTGTGTGTGTGCAAAGTTTTGCTGTTCAATAATGTCAGAGCTTGGCTCATCCCTTTCAATTTTGTCCTAATACCACCGCCTTACTGGGCTGGTATTCACAGGACAACCCTTAACAGATCGAAATATTATTTAATAAAATATTAAAGTATTACTATTAAGTAATATATTCATAATCACAACATACTGCTTCAAAAACTGGTTTGCAAACAATTTTGTTGTTGTAAGAATTCATAAGTACCTCAAACCAATTAGGAATTTAAGAAGATGGATCTTTTAGCTTTTAGGCTCCTCTCCTGTGGAACCAGCTCCCAGTTTTTGTCCATGAGACTGACACCCTGTCCACTTTTAAGACAGTGTTTAAAATTTTTATTTTTGCTAAAACTTATATTTTGAGTGGCTTAGGTTATCCCGAGCTATCTCTGTAGTTATGCTGCTATAGGTTTGGACTGCTGAGGACATAAAGACCAATTTCTGTCATTCTGCTACATTCTTCACCTACTCTCTGTCATGAAGTGTTGTGTTCCTGTCAGACCAATGTGCAGAGCAGCACTAGCAACAGTAGCATGGTGAGTAGCCTTTTATTAATAATGACAGACAAGGTAATGGACATGCAGTAGTGTGCAGGAGGAACCAGTGGATAACAATGAAACCAGACAGTATAAATACTGACATAAGTTGGCGAATGGACCAATGAACCAGGGGAACTAATCAGGAGGAATATGAGGCAGCTGGTGACAGGGAATGCAGAGTAACTGATGGAGGGAAGCTGATTAACACAGATGAGCAGGGAATAAAACATAACTCAATATACAGGAAATTCAGGGTTGGACAAAAAAACTAAAACACTGTTTTTTTGTGGGGGAGGTTTCATGGTAAATTGGCCCAGCCTGGAGCCCAGTCTTCACTGATTGCACTTGCACCAGTAAGAGCAGAGTGTGAAGGTTCAATTAGCAGGGAAGAGCACAGTTTTGCTAAAAATTTTGAAATGCAACAACATTATGGGGTTGAATACCAGAGTTCAAAAGAGGAAAAATTTGTTGGTCACTTTTTGTGGTGCATCTGTGACCAAGACAAAAGTCTTTTGATGTATCAAGAGCCACGGTATCCGGGTAATGTCAGCATACCCCCAAGAAGGACGAACCACATCCAAACGGTTAACGTGGACGCAAAAAAAAAGCTGTCGAAAAGGGATGTTTGGGCTAAACCAGATTGTATCCAAAAAACATAAAACCACGGTGCCCAAATAACAGCAGAATTAAATGTAAAACCTCAACTCTCCTGTTTCCACCAGAACTGCCCTCGGGAGCTCCACAGGGTCAATATACACGGGCCCGGGCTGCTATAGCCAAACCTTTTGGGCCACTCATGCCAATCCAAAAGGGTTTTAATGGTGCAAGGAGCGCAAACTTTGGGTGTGGACAATGTGAAACATGTATTGTTCTCTGATGAGTCACCTTTTTTGTTTCCCCACATCCCGGGGAGAAGCCCCAAAGAGCGTACCAACCCCGACTGTTGATGTCCAGAGTGAAGCATGGGGGGGGATCAATCGAGGCCCCTTGGGCCCCAAAACTTGTGAATAATGGGCACTCACTGCCCAAAGGGCACCGAAAACCCTTCTTGAGGACCATGTGCACCAATGGTTCAAACATTGTACCTGAAGGGGGGGCCGGTATCAGGATGAAATTCACCAATACACCAGCAAGACTGGTGAAAGATTGGTTTGATGAAAATAACGGAAGTTGAACATTCCATGGCCTACAAGTACCCCGATTAAATATTATTGAGCCACTTTGGGGGGTTTTTTTGGGGAGGGGTAGGAAAAAGTTTTCCCCCACCAGTATCACGGTGCCTGCCACTATCCCCAAAAGAAGGCTTAAAATCCTCTGACCACTGTGGAGGACTTGTATATGTCATTCCAAGGCGAATTTACCTGTGCTGGCCGCAAAAGGGCCCACACCATACTAATAAAATTTTGTGGTCAAAAAACCAGGTGTTTCAGTTTCATTGTCCCAACCCCCGTAAGTAGAAAAAGGGCAGAACATAACGGAGAAAAAAGACTTTTAAAAAAATACAAACTAAAAAATCTAAACCAAAAGAAACATAAATCGAAGAACTGAAATAAAGCAAATGAAGAAATGAAATTTCAAGAAAGTAAACAGAAACACAAACTAAAACCCCCAAAAAAAAGGGGATTTGCACTTCCAATTATGCATTTCTTTGCAACTGCTGACATTAACTTTATGTTCACTATCTTTTCTAGTCTCTTTGTAGAAGTTACACCTGTCCCGGTGTTTTTGTTTAACTGTGACACCTTCCTGATGGAGGCCATCAACCAAGCTACTGCTCCCAGCAACTTCACGTTCTCTTCCTATAGAATATACACCTGACTATATCATTCTGTGTTTAACCCTGTCTCTCTTCGAAATAAAGCAACTCGGGGGTTTTTAGTAAAAACCCAGTGATTGCGTAGTGGCGTCCCAAAGAGCCTGGTTACGCCGAAAAGGGTTTTCTTTAAAAGGGAGTCTTTCCTTTCCACTGTTGCCACTTACATACTCAGTATGAGGGATTGCTGCTAATTAGTTTTATGTTGTGTAAATCTAGCTACCTTTAACCAATTAGGAGTAAATCGATTTATATTTTCTTTCATACTTTTTTTGCAGAACACTTGCACATGGAAATAATGCAAAAGCAATAAGAAAGTTTTGTAATACTTGAGAGCATAATTATAGATTATTTCTGCTTTGTTTTGGAAAGAACAATGAGTTATCAATCCAAATAAATGCTTCACATTTGAGAATTAATGTTTGTTTCTCTTTACACATTTTAATTCAGTCAATGTTGTGCTGCAGATTGACAAGAAATTATAAAAAAAAAGAAAATGAGAAGCTGAAAACAAAGAGCACAAGTGTGCTATGGGCAAAATAGACTCAACACTATGTGACCAAACAAAGCAGATGGCTAATCTTAGCAAAGGACAAAAATGATTTAAATTTCCATTTCAACCTGAAGTTACTACTGGCTTTGAAAGAGTGGTGTGTAAATAATAAACTGATGAGAAATTCTGACAATGTGAAGAGAGGAGAAAAATGTGGGCAAGCCATAAAAACATCCACAATCTGTTTTTTTAAATAGTGTTTTTGAGGCAGCAGTTCTCAGGTCACCCACTAGAGAAAAGACCCCCGAGAGATGTTCACAGTTTTCATTAAATCTGTTTGCATTTGATCACCTCTAGTTCAAACATATTCAATAATTAGACAGTTAAACCTGAACTGGATTATTCTTCATGCACAGAGATTCTTTAAAAACAGTTCAAGTTTGATGAAACCCTATAAAAACAAAAAAGACATTTTTTGTATCCTTATACTGCTAAATTACATTTTATGGGCTAAATAATTTCCTAGTTTAGTTTTTATACGGTTAATATACTTAAATGATCAAATCACATTGAGATGATTCACATATAACTGCATTACCGATAAATTATTCAGTCATTTTATTTTGCTTTTATATTTTTGCACATCTACATTGCAGCAATTAGCATTTTACACTTTGTGCAAAGGTAAAAGAACAGCATCAGAGACATTTATTGCGGATTATGCTGTTGAATACACAGTATAAGCAAACTCCAGGTGAATTTGCTCCTTGGACAATTTCTACCTCCATTACAAACCTGTGTAATGCAATTTCTTCCCATTCTACTTCTGGTTTATACCTTAAACCAGGGACGTGCACAGATAGACACTAGGTGGTGCTAGAGCACCTGCCCTTTTATCCTATGGACAAAACAGTGCCCTCCTGAAATCTTTTTTTTTTTTTTTTACAGTGTATAGTGTGGGGCCCAAGGTAACATTTCTGAATTTAAAGGCCTATAATACCAGTGCCCCATGTTTTTGAAACTACCACCCCGCCTCACTCACACACATACGTGCCCCACCTCGTGTGTCTCTCAACGGGGACGGGCTGCGCGTAGAGCGGACAGGTGGACACACGCTGCTGCAGCTTACCTCTTGTCTCCTCCGCCTTCAGATAGAGCCCTGCCCTGCCGACAGGCCGGCTAACCATCCAGGTAACAAACAAAACGAATGTACTTGCTTCCTAAACTTCAGATGAAAAAGTTAAAACTTCACTTGCCACCATTTTATCTAAACGGAACAGGCCAATGAATGGCATACCTTTACCCGCTATGTCTTCTATGGCCGCCACAAGGCGACAAGAGAATGTTTACGATTTAATTCTTAGATTAAATTAGAAGAAATAAATACATACAAATCTATCTCTAACTTCTGTTTGACTCATGTTTTTTTAATTGCAAGTTGGCAGTGTAACCTACTTTGCTACAATATAAGGTTATTTGGTGCAGAAGATATTTTGTCATAAAAGTACAGAATGATATAGTCAAGACAAACACGTTGTGCTCAGTGTGTAAAGGGAAAAAAAATGAAAGATAATGTAAGTTTCAAATTTGACTCAGGAAGTTCATGTTAAAGGCTGGTTGAGAGTCAGTAATCTAACTTTTAATCAATCTATGATTATTTTGTTGCCTTATTAATCTTAAGAATTTTGTAAAATGCATTCTTGTTTTGAGTTATGTTTTCCTGTGTGGTCATTTCCCTACATCCCACAGGTCAGCTTGTTTTGTGGGTGCTTAGTAATACATATAAATTATGTTCATACTGTGCCTGTAATAAATCTCACACTACAAAAGGCAGTCGACAGCTCCATGTGCCGCACAAGGTGCCCTTTTTTTTTTTACTTGAGCACCTGCCCCCCAAAACGTCTGTGCACGCCACTGCCTTAAACCATGTTTTGTTAGTTTGTTTTGCATTTTTGCTTTGCATTTTTATCAATTATTGAAATAAATGGTCCTAAAAATGTTCAGATCTCACACTAAATTTTATTCAATTGTATATTATATTTGAACATTGTACAGTGAAAAAAATATATAATACAATTAGATTTCCTGGATTTTCTTTTTTGATTCTGTCTCTTACAGTTGAAGTGTACCTACGATGAAAATTACAGATCCCCCCATTCTCTGTGGGAAAACTCGCAAAATCTGCAGTGTTCGAAATACTTATTGTCCCCACTGTATTACTCTTCTTTATTTTAGTTCTGATCTTTGTTTGAGCCAGAAGACTAATTAAAATATATATATGAGAAATTATGACAAATGATCAATCCAAAATCACTCTGCGCTACATCCTGCTGGTAGATATTATGTATTAGAGTCACATAACCACCTTTCCTGCAGTATAGAATTAGTAGAAAATATAGAAGGACTATATATTGTCCATTGAGACACAAATTGACATGTGGGTGAATATAAAATACTGAATACTTCTGAATTGTTGCCTGGTTGGTACAAGCATCCTTCTATGGCATCATTTCATGTCTATTAAAATTGGTTACAAACCCTTACCCCACATCTTACAGTCTGAATTCAATATGCAAGCATATTCAACAAATATGTGTTCCAATCAGCCTAAGTTTTCAGATTAAAGGAGTCTTTTGAAAATAATAACCTTTTAGCAGGTAATTAACATACTTTTCCTTAAGCCCACATTTCTGTATTAAAAACGTTTTTTACTAGTCTGATATAATTTTCTAATGTTAAATGTGTTTTCATTAACTGTAAGCAGAAAATCATCATAATTAACAGAAATAAAGGCTTGAAAACATCAGTCTGATGTAATTATTCTTTTCAATATTATTCTAATTTATTGAAATTATTTTACTATTAAAACTACAGACAGATGTAACTGTTTTTGACAACAAATCCATACAAGTCCTGTTTCCTCATTCCTTTTCCTTCTTTATAAAGTGACACTTTTAAAATAAAATAAAAAGGTTCAAACATGTTTGCTCCACTCCACAGAATTAATATTCTTCACACGTATCAGTGCCGTATACAGACACAAGCCACAGTTCACGCAAACCCCATGTTGTTGAAGTACTTCTCCTTTGATCTTCACCTCATGAGCCACCTGATCTTTTCTGACCACAACAAGCTCCTAATGCACCAATCAGCCCATTTGGAGTCCTGCAGACCTAAGGGAGTGAGAACCGCCATCTATCTGTACTCCCTTTGCTTTACCTATTATGACCATTTCCCCCCACCTGACCTTGTTTTCCAAGCCTCTCTGATCCCTTCACTCTAATGCGTTATCCTTTCTCCAATAAGATTAATATTAGGCATCATGGGGGGGAAAAAAGGCTTTTTTCTACATTAGGAGGCTGCTGACCTACACACTGGTCACTGTGGGGTTCTCCGCCAGTCTGATCTAGAAACCAGATGGCATTCTCTGCAACAAGTACAAAGGCTGTACTGCAACAAACTTTATTACATGAAATAAAGACAATAGTCTGAGTACAGGGGGTAATTTGGGGGTTAAGATGAAACAACTTTTGCTGAAATGCTTCATTTGTAAATATATATTTTTGCAATAATTTTTTATTTTTTCTTTTAAAAAACGTCTTGGCTTATAATTACATTTGCTGAGTAAGATCTTTCCACTAATTTTCATTTGATAGATGTCTATTAAGCAGTGCACTGAACTTACAATTTGCAGTTACATGTTTGCGTGTTTTTGGAGCATTTGGACATTTTCCTCAAGTTCTGTCAGACATCAAGTAAAGCCTCTTTGAACTGATTACTGTCTCTCTCCAGATGCTACAGTTCAACCACCAGACCAGCTGCTTGACTTGGCGATGTACCGAGTGTCGAAGCAACATGCAACCAGCTTGCAGGTTCCTCCCCACAGAACTCTGTGTTGGAACAAGATAAGCAGTGTAACACAGTGCTGCCAGTGTTCCTGACATTATGGCTAACCTTGTTTTTTCCTTTTTGTTTTTTTTACTCCCTCAGTGATCATTGCAAACTGGTGTATGTTAACTTTTTCCATGATTAAGATGCTGCCATCTAGTCCCTGGAAAAAAATGAATGAGATAAATTAAAATTGGTTAGGGTTGTTGTGCTTGTTTTATTTTAAATTAGCAAAGATTATAACTACAGTCAAAGCAATGTTTTACCTGTACTGTAATGTGTATGATCAGAGTTTTAATTGGTAATACATGAATTCCTGTTTCCCTCAGGTACAAATATGGTTTGAGACAGAGGAACATTTCTCTTTGCAACTTTCAAAATGGGAAAGACAAGATAACGTTCCATAAAAGGAAGGCAGCTGTGTGTTAATGTTCATAGGTCAGGAAAAGGTTACAAGAAAATAACTGTTCTTCAAAAGTAATTCATATTTGCAGTCAGACTAATACTTAGAAATTTCTTAAGCTCACTTTTAGAGGATTCTTTGTCTGTTTTTGCTTTATTGTCAGAAAAGATAGAGGATCATCACAAAACATTTTTAGAAAATATCAGAAAAAGATAACTACAGATAAATACAAAGCACATTTTTCAAATGATGACTTCAGATAGTGAGGAAAAAAAGCTATCCAAACCAACCAGTGAATAAGTAATTGCCCACATTGTCACGCTAAGATAACTCGGGTCTGACTAATTCAATAATCTCTCCAGTTCTGAACTTTTAACAATAAAAAATAAAAAACAATTACCAGCTCACATGCAGAAGCATCTGAAGTCTCCACAGACTGTTGCTTCCTCACCGGTTTATCACTCATGTACAAACAGTAGGTCCCCCATGCAAATGAGAAACATTTATTGTTAACTCTGTACCTATGGATGGATGTGAAATGATACAGATGCTGTTCTGATGACTTACCCCAATCAGACAAGTAGTCCCTTTAATACATTTAAAACAAACCAAAGGATAAATTATCCAAAATCAGTAGGCAATACATTATTTAAAATAGGTCAAAGTGGTCCAAAAGCCTTGGACTTCATATTTTCACATTTGTTCTTGTTGCTTGGATGCTGGGTGGTTGCTCAGATCTCAGGTCTAAGACATAAAACAATCTCAACCCGAAATATCATAAATCCAATTTAGGTTTTACAATGTAAAAATGTTGTTAGACTGGCATTGCTTTTATTTACCCAACACAGATGAAGGGTTTTTTCATTTATCCAGACTGCTCTGCCTCTGGAAAAAGTTGCATATTTTCTGAGGAAATAACAAAAACAAGTAGAAAACATTAATGAAGAGAAATTGAATGATTCAAGGTTAATCATAATTTTACTTGTTTCTTCCCTCCCACTGGGCACTGAGAGCTTTCAAACCAAGTGTGTTTTAAAGTGGGCTGCTGCAACATCACAGACCACAATTATGCTGCAAAACATCAAACAGACAGTTATGCTGAATGGCCTCACTTGATGTTCTGGCATCACTTTCCTCATTTCTGGCATACAGGTGCATCATTGAAAAGTTAAATTATTTAGGATATTCAATTGAAAAAGTGAAACTTTTCAGATTATATAGATTCATTACACACAGAGGGATGTATTTTAAGTGTTTTGTTCTGTTAACTTTGATAATTATGAAAACCTAATCTCCTGTTTCTCATAAAATTAAGTCCTTTGGTTTGCTTGCTTAGTCCAGACCAAAAGCAGACTTTATTTTTTTTCTTTTAGTGCAGTTTGCTTTCACGTTTAGTTTTTGCAAGTGAACTATAACTTGTAAGCAAAGCCACACGGGTGATGATCATTGCTCCCATTGGACAGACATGACAGATTTCAGTATAACGTTCACTGCTACGGTGGCTTGGTCAATCCAAAGAGATGAATGTTTTCTGTAGTTGGGTCAGATCAAGGCCAGTTCGTATTCACACCCGAAGCGAACCGCACCAGAGTTTGTTTGGAAGCGGACCGAGACCACCTCAAAAAGCGGATCTCAGTCCGGTTGTTCGGTTCCGCCCAGGGTTCGCTTGAATGTATTCAGACCTGCACAAAAGGTCTGGACCAAGGGGGGAAACCAACTCTGGTCCTTTTAAAACGGACCAAAAGTGGCAGGTGTGAATACACCCTTAAACATTAGATAAGTTAAAAAAAAGGATTTTTAAAAGCGTTATGTTATGGCCTACACAATCATTAGGTAGACTGATAACCTCCTTAAGGACCAAAGTTGTTGCTAAACAGCCCTACTAGAAAATGAAATCAACATTTCTAATAGGCTTGTCAACAGAGGGAAGCATGAAGTGCTCCAAAATTTTCTGGTAGCCTGATGCATTGATTTTGGACTTGGGGAAACACAGTGGTCCAACACCAGCAGATGACATGGCTCCTCCTTTGTTACCATGTGCCTCTTGTCCCGCCCTGGGGTCTCTCTGTATGGAGTTTGCATGTTCTCCCCGTACATTCGTGGGTACTTTAGCTTCCTCCCACAGTCCAAAAACATGACTGTTGGGTTAATTGGTCTCTCTAAATTGTCCTTAGGTACGAATAAGTGAGTGCATGGTTGTTTGTCCTTTGTGTCTCTGTGTTGCCCTGCGGTGGGCTGGCAACCTGTCCAGGGTGTACTCTGCCTCTCACTCGTAGACTGCTGGAGATAGGCACCAGCTCCCTCAATGGAAGAAGTGGGTATTGAAAATGGATGGATGGATTTTTAAACCATTGCACCACATTTTGCATTTTTCATCTTTGCTGAAGTAGAATTTTTGCGCTTCCTTGATTACAGTTTTCAAATCTTTCAGACTGACATGTTTGCCTTCTCCTGTTGAACAGCTTTACTCTCTCCGTTGTTTGGCAAAGCAGGATGATGATCGCTTGGAGGGATATAAGGTGCATTGTGGCATATGATTGCTTCTTTTAGCAGGCAATCAAACTCTAACAGCATCTGTGTTACATTTGGCAGTCAGACCAAAACATCTGTGTTCAATCTGTAGTTGTGAGTCGCAGAAAGGAAGCACGGTCACGACATTTGTGTCAGTTACACAACCTGAGAAGAGACAGATGTGAATTGTAAATTGACACTTGATAAACATGGCCCAAGGAAGAGAACATTCTAGGCCTTGTGGGACAGCATGTTTGCATTCATAAATTAAGAGACCCATAAAACTCTCAGCAGAAGGAGAACGTGCTGAACACAGAGCATGTAATGAGCACCAGATGAAGCCAAGAGGCTTGTAAATAGTGGCAAACTAGTAAAAGGAGTTTGGTGGAACAAATATCAGCAGGAAAAATCCAGCCAAAAGACTGAAAATGTCACTATCAAGAATCCTTGCTGTGACACAAACATATGAAGGCATTAATCACTAATTAAATTTGAAAAGCCTGAAACTTTCTGCTGTGCTTAGACTTAAAGATATAGGTTATATTTGTTTATAAATACTTTCCTTGTTCATACTCCTAAGTAGATACAGTGCCTTGCGAAAGTACTTGGCCCCCTTGAACTGGTCAACCTCTTGCCACATTTCAGGCTTCAAACGTAAAGATATAAAATTCAAATTTTTTGTGAAGAATCAACAACAAATGGGACACAATCGTGAAGTGGAATGAAATTTATTGGATGTGTCAAACTTTTTTAACGAATAAAAAACTGAAAAGTGGGGCGTGCAATATTATTCGGCCCCTTTACTTTCAGTGCAGCAAACTCACTCCAGAAGTTCAGTGAGGATCTCTGAATGATCCAATGTTGTCCCAAATGACTGATGATGATAAATAGAATCCACCTTTGTGTAATCAAGTCTCCATATAAATGCACCTGCTCTGTGATAGTCTCAGGGTTCTGTTCAAAGCGCAGAGAGCATCATGAAGACCAGGGAACACACCAGACAGGTCCAAGATACTGTTGTGGAGAAATTTAAAGCTGGATTTAGATACAAAAAGATTTCCCAAGCTTTAAACATCCCAAGGAGCACTGTGCAAGCAATCATATTGAAATGGAAGGAGTATCAGACCATGCAAATCTACCAAGACCTGGCCGTCCTTCTAAACTTTCATCTCAAACAAGGAGAAGACTGATCAGAGATGCAGCCAAGAGGCCCATGATCACTCTGGATGAACTGCAGAGATCTACAGCTGAAGTGGGAGAGTCTGTCCATAGGACAACAATCAGTCGTACACTGTACAAATCTGGCCTTTATGGAAGAGTGGCAAGAAGAAAGCCATTTCTCAAAGATATCCATAAAAAGTCTCGTTTAAAGTTTGCCACAAGCCACCTGGGAGACACACCAAACATGTGGAAGAAGGTGGTCTGGTCAGATGAAAATTGAACTGTTTGGCCACAATGCAAAACGATATGTTTGGCGTAAAAGCAACACAGCTCATCACCCTGAACACACCATCCCCACTGTCAAACATGGTGGTGGCAGCATCATGGTTTGGGCCTGCTTTTCGTCAGCAGGGACAGGGAAGATGGTCAAAATTGATGGGAAGATGGATGGGGCCAAATACAGGACCATTCTGGAAGAAAACCTGTTGGAGTCTGCAAGAGACCTGAGACTGGGACGGAGATTTATCTTCCAACAAGACAATGATCCAAAACATAAAGCCAAATCTACAATGGAATGATTCACAAATAAACGTATCCAGGTGTTGAAATGGCCAAGTCAAAGTCCAGACCTGAATCCAATCGAGAATCTGTGGAAAGAGCTGAAGACTGCTGTTCACGAACGCTCTCCATCCAACCTCACTGAGCTCGAGCTGGAATAATGGGCAAGAATTTCAGTCTCTCGATGTGCAAAACTGATAGAGACATACCCCAAGCGACTTGCAGCTGTAATTGCAGCAAAGGGTGGCGCTACAAAGTATTAACGCAAGGGGGCCAAATAATATTGCACGCCCCACTTTTCAGTTTTTTATTTGTTTAAAAAGTTTGACACATCCAACAAATGACATTCCACTTCACGATTGTTTCCCACTTGTTGTTGATTCTTTACAAAAAATTAGAATTTTATATCTTTATGTTTGAAGCCTGAAATGTGGCAAGAGGTTGACCAGTTCAAGGGGGCCGAATACTTTTGCAAGGCACTGTATATTCTCTGGAGACGTGCCATCAGTTGCAAATAGAAGAGGAATTTTAATCTATAAGCGAATCAACAATTACTGATATAGCTGAAAACACCAGCAGCAGCGGATATTTTAGTTTTTTATTTTAAATGAGACTGATGTAAGATGTTTTCAAATATGTAGATGAGGACAGCAACGATAACGATATATCGCATTAAGCAAAGGCATTATGATCCATGTAGAGGACACTGAATAGTTTTTAGCACATTTGACCTTTGGGGTTCATCAAGGAAGGGCTGGCCCAAGATTATATGGGGTCTTAAGCAGAATTTGATTTCGGGCCCCTATTAAGATTTGGTGAAATCTGGGAGAGGGGCCCAAGTTTTATTGGCTGAGTTTAAAAGTAATCACAGATATTGAGGTATTATTTGCTGAGATGCATTTGTGAACACACTGAGCTCAAATAGAAAGAAGATTAAACTTGTAGCATCAGACTGTAACTATGTTAACACAACGATTAAACAATGAAAATAATTCTTTGCAATTTTACAAAGTACACCGGTCAATTTCTTTAAACATAAACTTTTTAACATCTTTTAATTTATCTGTGCTGTAACTGTCAAATTTAATAGTATTTTCATTCCAAATAAACAGACATAAAACCTTTAGCTCTATGGTCTGTGATATTATTCAAGCATTTCTTGGAGGCCCCCGATGGTTTGGGGGCCTTAAGAAACAGCTTAGTTTGCCTTGCCTTGGGCCAGCTCTGCATCAAGACCTTAAATTTGCAACAAATTTTTTTTTTTTGGGGCACCTACATTTGTTTAAAGCTTAGTGATCTCTCAAGTAAAACTATTCTACAAAGTTACTGAAGGTGTGGTGAAAAGGTCTTTGCCCCCTAAGGTCACAAACTGATATCCCCATTCTCCTTTCGGACTTTCTGTTCGAGAGCAGAAATTATGGTTCCATCAGTTTTAGTTAATCAGTTAGGCGGCCACTCCTGGAAATGTTGGCCGCTGTTCTATTGCTTGTGGAAAGCCATTTCACTCTCCTGGGGCCTTACTTTCACAGGGAGATGGTCCTACTTTGAGGTAGATCTTTCCTGATTTCCCTGGCATTGTTAAAGGGGCGAGGTTGTGTGCAGCAAGGTGTAAGGAATATTGATCTGACAATATTATTTAATATTTAATATTAATACTTTAATATTTTACCAAATAATATTTCGGTCTGTTAAGGGTTGTCCTGTGAATACCAGCCCAGTAAGGCGATGGTATTAGGACAAAATAGAAAGGTGTGAGACGAGCTCTGACATTATTGAACAGCAAAACTCTGCACACACATGGAATAAATTCACACAATTTCTTAAAATACAAGAATTTATTAACAAAAATAAGTCAACTCACAGTCAAACATATTTCAATCAACAAACTCTTTACTATGCTAAAACATTCCAACTAAACTACCAAGCAGAATTAAAGAATAAGGAAGACTAATGGGCTATGTACAATATAAACAAGTTGGTTGAAGATGATTGAAAATCATGACCAAAAGAGTGATGCAACATTACCATGCAATGTTATTTATGTTTGAGAACCAAGGAATATCTAGAAGAATCTAGGAATTAAGTTAAGTTAGTCTTGGAACTAACTTAGGCAATAATCAGCAAACGTTTTGACAACCATTCACCATGCAAGATCCGATAAAATATTATTTTAATAAAATAATGTTTTAAAGAATGATCTGCTGAATAAAACCAACCTTCTGGATGACTAATTCTCAACGGTGTCTCATTAGCTGCCTTTATTTATTAAAATAATATTTAAATAAATATTATAAAGGGGATATTCAGAAAAGAGCCAAATCTTTCTGGAGAAATTGGGCTTAATGGTGTTTACTTAGTTATCAGGTTTAGTAAAATAATGTTTAGGGACTATTCTTCACTAGCTTGAAAACTAAACCTTTCTGTTAAATATTGTGTAGCAGCAAACACGTGTTCTTACCGGTTAGCAGTTGAGCTAACAAAAGAAGCTGATAGCTTAGCACCAGAATCACACACACACCTTTAAAAATACCGTCAATAAAAGGGTTAAAATGCATAAGCGCGGAAGGCGCGTTATGAGCAATCTTCTGTGTTTAAAATCACCCTTTAAATAAAGTTTGTCTTAACTTTAAAAAAACACACAAACAGAGAACACAAACTGAGCAGGTGTGCTGCAGATAGTCTGCTAGCACCAAGATAGCTGAGTTCAACACAAACAAAACCCAAACTTCATTAAATGAAAAATGTTTAGATCATTTCATTCTAAATCTTTCTCTGCCCAAACACCTAACCTCATGAACCGTGGTGAGGAAACGTTGTCCAAGGGGCGAAGTTTGAAGAAACGTCCACAGTCAACAAGCGGTTAGCTTTCAGCTAACCTGACCTCCGGAGCTGTGGCTTGAACGACAGCTCGTTCTGTCCGTCAACCAGCTGTTCATTACCATAACCACGGTGCTGTGGGCCGTTGTCCTTCCTTCAGACTCGGCTTGTAGAAACAGCTTCTCTACTGGGGACTTCTCTGCGACACAGTTTGCTTCTGCAGGGCCTCAGAGAGAAAGTAAGCAATGCTTATACCTTAATTTCCCCTCTTTATGAATGAAATCACCGGGTACACAAACAGTGCTTCACTCATACCTAACTTTGCATATGATCGCGTGATCTTATGACACTCTTGGATCCAGTTTGCCAGCAAAGACATTAGCGTGCTGGGCCTCTCCTGACCGGTCCCACTAGAGGCCTTGTGGAAAGAGTCTGGCTTGTTGGAGGGGGCGTGCTCTTATTCAGACAGTGGCATCATGGGAAGTCTGCTGCTATCCCCCCTTTCCTCAGTTGCTTGAAGTCAGTTAAATGCAATTTATTTTGAAAACTCCAGAAAAGTGTATACCGGAGTTTTAATGTTGAAATCCATGGCTGTGGGTCCCAACAAAGGCATGGCACCACCGGCTATAGTTATGGCGCAGGTGCGTGTACAAATTTAGTCATTCAGTTCATTAAGAATGAGCCTACTTTTAAATGTGCTTGCAGGAGCAATGGAGCTCCGCTTACAGGCTGGTCTCGCTGCTATGCTAACTAGGCCGTTTAACTGGGACTCTCCCAGTTATCCGTTTGTTGCAACTGAAAGTAAATATAAAGCGTTTAGTAGGTTTGTGATGAATAACTGCAAGTACCAGAATATAAAATATTATATTTTTCGCCAGAAACATTTGATATTTTATTTCAGTGTAGGCATATAAACTGTTTCATCACAGTTCATTAACATTTTAGTACCTCTTAATAAGTTCTTTTACTCTTTTTAGATAAAAATACACATTTTCCTAAAATTGTCTTTACAAAGAAATCTAACTTAGTGGAGTGTGAACCCTTTATTATTTTCCATTTTTCATAGTTTTATGCAGACAGCTCTCCAGGAGGAGAGACCACAGTTACAGGTTTAGATGCAGTCTCCCAGGAGCTCCCAGTGATCCCATTGACCCTCATGTCATGCCAGCATCTACTCCACTGTCTAAACACCTTCTACTTTATATTAATATTTGCTTATGATTAGGCAGTCAAGGTATTAATTCCCTGTTCTTCTGGACTGATTATCTGTTTTTTTTATTATAATAAATACAGTTTTTACTAAATCCATTTTTCTGTTTATGCTGTAGATCTCTGAAATGAGTTTACCTGATTAATATAATAATAAAAGGTAAATTGGTGTTTTAATCAGTGTTTAGTAATTATTGTAATTCAGTAATGCAGTTGTACAGCAACAACTCTGGCCTGATGCAGGTTGGTAAAAAATTTGATGTAAAATAATGATTTAAAGTTTTTCACCTTATGGATATAGGGCAACTTAAGGAATAATGACTCTAATAACTCTAATAACTCTAAAGTTGCCCATTATCTAGTATAATTTGTTAGTTGAAACAAAAATTATGTATTAGCTAAGAGTCTTTTAAAGGGAGCAAAAGAGTAAGAGACAATGTTTGCCTGATAGTAATTTTTTCACAGCACTTCATCTATATTAGGGATACACCCAGCAAACCAAACTATCTCTGATCTTATCTAAAAAATGGCACATAGGAGGTGAAAAGCTGTAGATGCTTGAGGATTTCATTTGAGTTGCTATTTTTATCATTGCAGTGAGAATTATCTGTTACCAAAAATAATTAAGAGATCCCAGAGGAACTGTTGCTAAGTTATTTAACTTTACCCATGGAGTCGATCAGCTAAGGACAGAGGAAGATTAAAACATTAATTCATAGGATACACATACGAAGAGCTGTGCAGAGCTCAACCTGGCAACTACATGGGGATACTGGCTGTTTTTTGTTTTTAAACCAAGCATTTAATTAAGATTAAGCATCATAATCCAGCTTGGCCTACACTGTGGGGAGGTATCAACTTCTAACCCAGTTTTGAGACATCCTCCAGGTTTGTTATATAACAGTTGTTTCAGCCAAGCACAACAGAACGAAATCCCTTTTGTCTATGCATTAAATAATTGTAGTAAATGTCAGTAGCTGCTGGCAAGGGAGCGGGCGATTAAAGGCAGTCATCATTTAGCAGGTCATGCTATTGATAAGGGCAATTAGACCACAAGCTGTTGGAGAAAATCAATGGGCAAACCTCGCAGGAATTACACAGTCCACTAGTGTTTGTAGAGCAGGAGGCAGTGTAGCATGGAGCATCACAACACTGAATAATTACAATACAAAAGAAATGGACACCAATAACCTTGGATGTGTCAATTTTCTAGCAAAAAAATAAATAAATATTGATGGGAAATGGAAATGTTATGAAACTGCTAATTGCTTCATTAAGTGAGGGTGTGATGGCAAGAGTGTCAAATACAGTAAAACTCACTGAATGTCAAAGCACTCATTTCTATTTGTCAAAAATAACAGACATCTCCAGGAAACACTTTATGTGTCAAGAAAGGGCTTTCCCGCTCTTTGAGCATCCATCTACATTTTTGTCATTAGAGTCCGCTGGCATGTTTGGGTCACATGCATATGAGTTATGCCAACAGCAGATAAGCATCCGATGGTAATGAAATACTCCACAGTTGACAAATGGCAGTTCTCACAGCTCTGCTGTTATTAGGTTAGCCATCTTTAAATGTCTCTTCAGTCACTTCAGGGAAACTTGACTTCCAGCTGTGAGGCAAAGCAAGGAGCAGCAGCAATGTTCCTGCACACCCACTGTACTTATTCTCCAGGTCTATCTGGTGAAATACTTTTATCAGCCACATGTTCATCTTGAGAAATAAATCAGGTCTCAGGGATAACATTAGTCCGGGAATGAAGGCACAGTTCATGATGCATACCTAATAAGGTACCCCCGGAAAGACATGAGGATGCAGTTTATGAATTTTGGATGGACATATTTCTTTTTTTTAAATTTAACTCTGTAACTCTCCGCCTTCTTTTTGCAACGCGTGGGCAAAACCATGTCCGCATTGATTGGATATATTTGATTAAGTCGACAAGGTGAGCAATAGTAGGAGGCTTCTTCTGAAGACCCCTCTCTAAGGAGAATCAATCACAACCTGCTGATTTGTTGGAACTGAAGCTTGAGACTAAAGTATCTGTTTCTACAGTAGATATTTGGAGGTAAACTCTTGTCTTTGTTCTATGCAAATAATGGAGAGTCTAATGAAACTACACATTTTTGTTCTTTATATCCTTGTTGCCATGGGTTACAGCATGAATGAACATGGACTCTGTACAGCACACACATAGGCCGGTATGAACTTTTCTACACCTTTCAGTGTCACACTAATTTTCACCTAACCCGGCCCAGGAAGAGGAGGAGTCATAGCTGATTCCCCCTGAGGTCACTCTGTGAACAAAAACGACATGTTCCAACATGGCGGCCTCTACCACACGGGTCTCCAAGAAAACCGGAAGGAGGGACACAGCACGTGTGAGTTGTCTCCTTGCTGGCAAGAAGGCACTCTTCAAGTTGGATCCAAAAGTGACTACAATCACGCTGATCATGTGCAACAAAGTTAATGATTTGTTGTTCGAGTACCCAGCATTCATTCATTAAAAGGGGGCAATTAAGACAGGCTTGATATTCTCTTCTGAGGCCTACAGAAGTAACGTGTCCCAGAGAACTCCCCACAGCAGCTCTAAAGCGGTTTTCCCCACGTCCTGGAGGAGAAGCATCGGGACAGCAGCATTGCACACCGTCCTGCGTGCACGTCCAGGTAGCGAAAGCTAACCCTCTGCACCGCAACCACAGAAGGAGCCGAAAGTGCCTTTGTCTTACAGTTCGGCCGGGCCTGCCATGACCTCCCCACAGCTACTGAGAGTAGCTGCAACACTAGTCCCTTTGTTCGGTGAACACTGATGACCGGACAGCTTCACTCCTCAACTCGTCACCCACAGGACAGCTTTTCCTCAGTATGGTTCACGTAAGAGGTAGTGTTTGGGCAGAGAAAATGAGTTTAGGTGTTGTGTAGGTAGATGAAATAATCTGAATGTTTATTTCATAACGTTTGCTATTGTTGGTGTTGAGAAACTCAGCTATCCAAGTTCTAGCAGACTAGCTGCTCAGCTAACGATGTGTTCATTGTTGTGTTTTTAAAGTTTAAATAACTTTATTTAAAGGGTGGTTTTTAAACACAAATCGGTCATAACGTCCCATCAGCATGCATTTTAATTCTTTTATTAATAGTATTTTAAAGGTGCACGTATGATGTGGGACTGGTAGCAAGCTATAAGTTTCTTTGTTATTTCCAACTGCTAACGGCTAAGGCTAAACACGTGACTCGCCGCCATCTTATGAGTCCATTGAGAATCATTTATCTAAAAAGGTTTTTCAGTTTTAGTCTAGGAAATAATATTCCCCTAAATATTATTTTACTAAATGTGATTGCTAATTAAACACCATTAAGAATCATTTATCCAGAAAGGTTGGGCTCTAATTCAAAATAATATTTCCTTAAGTATTTGTGGCACTATGAAAGAGATAAGTACATTAACATAGCAGCCCCCCCCCCCCCCCCCCATTTTTATTTTAATGTCTAATGTCACTTTCTGTTGAAAGACTACCGTAACAATCTGTGGTATTAGTTATAATTGTAATATGAGTTTTGCCAGAAGAGGGCGCTCAGTCCCGTGTGTACCAGTTGCTGACACTCTGGCCAGCAGAAGAAGTTGGCCAGGGCTTGATGAAGCAGTTCAGAGAGAACGCACCGAGCAGGTCCAGTAACCTGCTGTACTTTTCTGTTTTGCAGGTAAGCTGGGTGGTAAATACATAGATTAGATCAGTAAACGCATGGCGTTATAATTGTAACCTGCATTATGTTGAGTAAATGTGTTACATAGGAAGGCGCTTGTGTAAAACCGAACTGCGGAGCTAAATGTGCACCTAACTTGGCATCTGGCTAGGATAACAGAGCGCACGTAGTTCCGGTTCTTGTGCTAGCTCAGTTAGTAACCTGTGAGTAAAGCCTGTATTCCCCACACCACTATTTTTGGTTTAAAGCTGTACTTTATTTTCTTTATATATTCTCTCATTATCAGAGGATATGTAAAATACATTCTTTTGATTTCATTAAGGTGAAATATGATAAGAATATGCTAAGACATTCATTTAAAATGGATTTCATTTAAAATACAATTCATAGGTGGTTTAAACTGGTTGTATTAACACTGTTAAAAGTATTATACAAGGCTAATCAGAATTCATTATGGTAGTAGTTCATATAATAAAATACAGTTTGGTGAACTTAGTCAGTTAATGAAAGTGATGTATGTGGGATAAAACTGCAGAAATGTACAGATGGTAATCTAAGTGGTCATACTAAGAACTGTTTTACTACTGTTTGAGTTCTACAGTGTAAATACATTGTACTACTGTAACTGTTTAGCAGAAGAAGTTGGCCATTGCTTGATGAAGCAGTTCAGAGAGAACGCACCGAGCAACTCCGGTAACCTGCTGTATTTTTCTGTTTTGCAGTTTTTGCAAAATAAATATGTTGCACCGGAGATGAGTTGGCCCATCATTTTCAAAAGTGTGACATATTGTACTAAATGAAGACCGTTAATTAGTCACTAGTGAGAAGATTGCTTTTAGTCAGCAAATCATTCTTTTAAATAGTATGTTATTAAAATCGTGTTTTATCTGATGTTGCAGTGTGATTGGTGGTTTTAAGGTATGCCAATTATTGTCTAAGTTCCAACTTAACCTAATTTCCATATTTTTCAAGATAATCCCTGGTTCTCAAACATAAATAACATTGAATGGTATTGTTGCATCATTTTATTGGCCATGGTTTTTAACCATCTTTGATTCACTTGTTCATATTGTACATACTTGGTCTTCCTTATTCTTTAATTTTGCTTGGTAGCTTAGTGGGATTGTTCTAGTGTAGTAAAGAGTTTGTTGACTGAGTTTTACTGTTCAATAATGCCAGAGCTTGTTTCACCCCTTTCTCTATTGTCCTAATACCACTGCCGTAATGAGCTGTTATTCACAGGACAACACTTGACAATCCAAATTATTATTTAATAAAATATTAAAAATTTTAAATAAATATTAAATAATATAATCATAATAATAATTACAACATCCTTTTACCTTGTTGGCTGTGTGTTGAATGTTCTATTTAGTTTTTAAATCTCATTGTTTCCCTCAAATTAGAAAGATGAATACATATATCTAAAACTGTTTAAACCATTGACAAAAATGAGCATTTCAATAATAATTTTGTTGTTTTGTTATTTACATTATGAGCTGGATGCTTAAAAAAATACTACATGCATTGCATTTGGAAAGTTTTCACTGCACTTGACTTTTTCCAAATTTCTTTATGTAACAGACTTATATTCAAAAACCAATTTCTATAATTCTTAAACAAAATACTAAAACCCCAAACTAAAAAAGCAAATGATGACAAGGAACAAGATCCCGGAAATGAGCTTCCTCCAGAGGGTAGCTGGACTCAGCCATAGAGGTACGGTGAGGAGCTCCGTCATCTGGGGGGAGCTCAAAGTATAGCCACTGCTTCTTAAGACTGAAAGGAGTCAGCTGAGGTGGTTCAGGTTTTTGATCAGGATGTTGCCTGGGTGCCTTTCCTTCAGAGGTTCTCTGGGCATGGTCCCACTGAGAGGAGACCCTGTAGAAGACCCAGAACTTGCTGGAGGAACTACATATTCTGTATGGCCTGGGAACGCCTTGGGATCCCCCAAAATGAGCTGGAGGATGTCGCTGGGGAGAGGAATGTCTGTGGTTCCCTCCTGGACCTGATGGCTCCTGCGACCTGATCTTGAATATGCAGATGATATTAAGAATTTATTTTTTTTCAGAGACTGCAACTTTAAAAATGAACACATACATCAAGAAGAGCTGCAAGGAGTTCAATTTTACCATCATCATCCAGCGTTTTAAAGACTTTAGGTTTTCCTGTAAACTCTCCTTTTAATCCTGAGATTCTGACTTGCTGCGTCCCTGTTGTTCTCCATGCCAGGAGTCTATCCACTGGTATTGACCCAAGGTAAAGCACCACTTCTTCCAATCCACTGTGGTTGCCCTGCTGTGATCTAGGTCAACCAACATCAGATTATTTTTGCCTGAGAACACTCGCTTTAACTGAAAAGTTTTTTTTTTTAATGCACCATAATTCATTTTATCTTTCCATCCTTTCTGTGAAGCATAGGGGTGGCAGTATTATACTGTGGGGATGTTTTTCATCTGTATGGAAGCTGGGAAGACTTAATTTAAACAAGCATGAAGCTAGATACAGGGTGATCCTTAAAGAAATCCTTAAAAATATATACTTATATTCTTGGATATGTAGATTGTTTTATCTACATGCTGCCTCTGACACAAGAATCTGTCAAGATGGGAAAGGCTGTGTTCCTGAAATGTGTCATTTATTAGCTAATAACACTACAAAAAAGAAAGCGGCTGAAAACCACTTAGTTTTTTTGTTTTTCAAACACAACAAATTAGTATTAAAACGTAAAATGTATCAGTATGGGAAAATGGCTTGTCCTTGGCCTTTTGTTTCCATTAACTGGAATGGTAGGCATTCCTTGATAAAACCACATTTCTGTCTGCTACCATGGAATAAAAAAAAAAAGCTGTCTGGCAGCAGAGGAAAAAACATTTAAGTGTTGTTTTATTTCGGAAAGATTAGTAAGCAAGAGATATCTAGCAAAAACCTTTTAAAAAGGCTGTGATTTTACTTAGTTGCTGTAAACCACCTTTTTGTTCCTTCAGTTTTATTTATATAGGAACACATTTCAAGAAATGTTATGTCAAGGCAGTTTTCAAGACAAGTGGGTCCAATTCAGTATTATTATAATACTATTATTCCAGTATCACAGTACTCAAATCTGTCCAAATTTAGTTTAAATTGATCTAAATTAAACCAACACAGTCCAATCATATTGTCACATTCAGATTGCCCACAGTGTAATGAGGTCCATGTTTTAGAACAGTTTAATCTAATTTAGTTTAAAATATATAATGCTAATTGGTAGACATCCCACCTCCTGAGCAAGCATGTGGCGACAGTAGAGAGAAACATTCCTTTTTAATAACTGTGACACTAAACTACGTCCATATACTTATTCTGAATGTTTGCATCTGCTTTAACAAAAATAGATAGAGCACCCTGCAAAAGTCTTAAGTCATCTCTCCTTTCTTTTTATTTTGCTTACAAGTAGTTAAGACTTTTCTATAATATTTTACTGTCTTGAGTTGTTTATTCTTTAAACTTGCTAAAAGAGTTTCAGTATTTTTTCTTTTTCTTCTTGGCAGCTTTTTAAATTCATTTGCAGGGAAACCCTTGTACCTAACTATTTAAAAGGAATGCTTTAGTTCATTAGGCCACCTTACTCTTACCTATGTATTAACCAGAAATAAATAGGTTACTAAGCTCAATAATAGGGCGTTAGCCACTTATATACTATGCTTTCTAGGAAGGTTTCAGAAGATATTTATTTAAGGGCCACAAAGATTTGTTTGCTGCCAGGGGAGGTTGTAACAAGGAGCTGTCCATTACGGCTAGTGACACTGGTTCTGTGATGCCGGCTTCATTATGTAAGGACACGTTGTCATTGGATGTGGCTGGCTTCCTTTATGAACATCTAAGGTCGATTAAAAGGGGCTTGTTAATCATGGAACCATTTTAAAAGGAGTTATAGCATATTTTCTTCATATGTAAAGGCACCTTAACAGAGAAGCAAATCTTATTCTTAATTCTAAAGAGAAATCCCCAGAATAGCACGGTTTGACAGACGGAAGTTGACTCGTCAGCTCTGTGAAGGTTGATTCTCAACGAGCGATGAGCTGATTCCTCAACATTCAGTAAAAGTTCATTTGAAGAGTGATGCATCTCTCAGGCCTTAACTTTGAGCTCTGCTGGCTTATTTCCCAGTTTCCTTTGACATAAATTGAAAAATCTGTCCATCTGCTGTTTTAGACCTTATAAGTATCCTTCTGTGCACTCTTTTCAATTTTTAAGAACACATAGCATGCCCAGAGCTCTTTAAAAGATTACCAGCAGGCCTGGCTGCCTTTAAGCCCAGTATTAAGGAGAGATTTAAAAGTGTTTCACAAAAGTTGAGATACATAAAAGTAAATGCTTTAAAATGATCTATTACCAAGTTAGTAGAAGTTTAATTTTATTTTTTTTTTGCACTCTGTACATTCCTCATTGCCCTGATTTTCTTATTTACCCACCTCCACCTGAGGCTCAGCTTTGTACACTGGCTAGATAAGTCACCTCTGACCAAAGTCTAATGGATGTACACCAAGAACTAAGCCATAAAATCAAATCTGGAGCATCTAAACTAAACTATGTCACAACCATCAGCAAACAGTCAGTGTTCTCAGGTAATTTCCATTGATGCACAATGTTGGTTCCGTATTTAAAGCAACAGATGACACAGAAGATGTGTCATAATGAGGACAGAGAACGTTTTTTTTTAGACGCATTATTACCCTCATGACATGTTGGTAAAGTTTGTTCACACAGATTGGTAAGGTTTCTTATTTTTTACCAAAGTAATTGCAACTTGTGACATCGATGGAAAGAACATTGGTTGTCTAATTTGAAAGTGAACTTTTAGTTACTATTCAAGGTCACAGGTGCCAAAGGATCGTATGTTTGATCCCATTGACAAGCTACTTTAGCAGAAATATCTGGAAACCTTGGAGCAAGCATAAGGTTTCCAGGTATGGGATCCAAGACACCAGTCTGTGACTACCCTAAGTAGCCAGTGTCTCATAAATTATGTTTTTTACATTGTAATTTAATGGAGAAGGGTTATGATTAACCAAAAAATAATGAAAACAAACACACATTGGGATATGCTCCTCTGAATAATGCTAGGGCAACCTTGGATCATTGGATTCAGGCTGAAGGCATTTAGACAACTCCAACCTTTGTGAGGAAGGAGTTTATCCCATCTTGTACGGAAACCCAGATTTATTCTGATGTGGTATGTTAGACACCCAAAAAGGTGACATTGCCATTATTTCCAAAAGTGCTTTTAGGGATGGTTTCTCTCAACAGCCTGAAGCATTTTATTACTACTGAATGATGTCTATGTGGTCCTACATACAAATTATGCACATTCTTTATCCACTTAACTCATCTCATTGTTCCAGTAGGGTGCAGCAGTCACTGGAAAAGACTTGGGTGCTCCCTGTACAGGTCCATGCCATATCCAATAAGAGACACAAAGTACAAATAACTGTTTACACAATCACTTGCTCAAGGGCAATATAGAGTGGTCAGTTAACTTAATGTACATGTTTTTACTCAGCGTACACTGTGACACCTGGAAACGAACCAATGCAGGTAGTATGTACCATGTTGGAGAACATAGCAACTCCGATCATCAAAGGCCACAGCTTAGAAAAGCTGCATATTCATTTTACATGTAACAGATATTAGCATGTTTTATCCTTGTTAAGAATGATCAATATTTCAATCATACATAAAAATTCATTAAAAACTTAAATAATAAAATGCAATGCTAAGTTTGCTATTTTAGATGTTTGCTAACTAAGCTTGGCAGTGAAACCAAACATAAATCTTATGACATCTTTTCTTACGAGAAGGCACACTGCGGAGCATGCCATGATGCTCAATAATTTTAATGGTCCAGATTAGAGGGTGACAAGGGAGTGGATTTTCTCTCCTGTCCCATCGCACTCCCACAGAAAAATGTCTTGTCCCATCCCAATCCCAGGCCAGCATAAAAAAAAATAATTCAGTCCCATCCCACTCCTGGTAAATTGACTCCCACTCCCATCCCGCTCCCATTTAGAACGACTCCCACTCCCGTGCCACTCCCATTTTTGTTTTCTTCATTTAGTCTTTTGGCAATTTCTTTGTTTGAAGGACCAGTTAGGTCCTGTTTTTAGCTGTAGTAAAGGCCAGTTAAAGTAAAAAGAATAATAATCAAGAAATAAGAAAATATCAAACAAGCAAACAGACCATACCTATCTTAGTTGAATAAACAAAATGTAAATAGTTGTGTTTTACTTTATTTATTAAGTGATTTATTAAGTGATTGTTTCCTTTGAACAATGACATTACTTTTATGTTTCAAATTGCTGAAACGAAAGAAAAATGCACCTAGCAAGAGAACTGTACTTGGTGAACAAAAATACAAAAAGGCATTACCTTCACAATTTAGATACTGTACCTCAATGGTTCACAGCCCTGGTCCTCAGGGACCCCTTCCCTGCAAGTTTTAGATGTGTGTCTGCTCCAGCACACCTGATTCAAAATCTGACATGACCTCCTATACAGGCACCAAGAATGGAGGGTCAAACTGGACAAAATTAAAACAATAAAATCATCATTAAATAAATAAATGTTGTGAATGTCCCATAAGTGAAGTAAATGTAACATGAAAGAAATGTAACATTAAATGTGCCATTAAATTAAAGGTACCATTTATTTATTTAATACATCATTAGAAACAATAAATGTACCTTTATATCATGAAATGGACTATTATGCACTTAAATGTGCCACTGAATAATTAAGTATAATTTTAAAGACAACATGACGTAATTAGTGGTACACTTAATATTTAATGATGTATTAAAATAAATTGTACATTTAATGGTACATTCAATTTTTTTCTATTTCACATCGTATTTATTTAATATCTTCCCTTGATGAAGCCTTTCCCCTCTACTGTGGCAAAGGCTCTTAAATCTTTAGTGCACACGCGATCAACTTTGTTGGTCAGATGAGACTTGACACGTGATGGTACTTTTCGTTTGCCGAATGAAGAGATGCAGGACTGATTCAATCCAGAATTTGCCTTACAAGTGTGCCTTAATCACTGGTGTACTTGATTACGACTAAACACGTTTTACAAGCAGCATACTGCGTGTTAACACCGCTGCATACAACTCTCCTGAACTTTGGTAATATTTGCGACTTTCCTGTCAGCTCTATGAGTTTAATTGATAAGTCCTTACTTCTGACTTAACGTTGCAAATCCAATTTTACCACGTCCAGTTCTCCACCTGGGTTTGCTCCCTCCTTTGCTGCGTTCTGAACGCAGGTGGAAAACGTCGATCAGAAGCCCTGTAGGCTTGTGGGTCGTGTAGTTCGTTTGACTCGCATTATAGTATAGGCATCTTGGAAAAAAACTACACAATGGCGGCGTCGATCCAAGTTTTTTTCTTAACCCCTTAAGCCCGAGCATCCCAGTACCGGGATGGTTAAGCCCCGCCCACTTTTCTCCGGCCGTAAAGCTGGTTAAAACACGGTTACATTTTTATTTTTCTAAATATCTCGGAAGATGAGGCTTTAATGTTTATAAATCAAGTCATCAAATTGGTTTTACACTAATTCTTTCGGGTTTACAGCACTTTAAAAACACAGGAAGTTGTTTTAAGGTCCTACCGGAAGTGGTGTTTCTTTTGGGAAAATGCTTCCGTACACAGACATAATGTGGTCTGCCCCCACATGACCAGTACGTACGGAAACTAGAGACCCTCACCTTTGAACGAGGTATGTCACGTGTTTGCTCAACGTTTTCCTGTGGCGTAATTTCCGTGCGCAACGGAGGTTATAAAATCGGCATTCTCAGCTGCTTTGCGCACTGGCGTCATTACGCACAGCTGTTGTCCAAGTCAGCTTGTTGTTCTGCTTCTCCGGTGTTTTTTTTTTGTTTGATTTGATGAATAATGGCGCAGAAGAGGCAGATGACCACTCTTGAAGCGTTGGGGGAAATCACCAGGTTGAGCGATATTGACATAGTGGATTCTTCAGATACAGCTGTGGAGTTTGATGAGGAAGAAAATGAGCAACTTCTTCTCATTCACCCGATTCATAAGTAATACCGTTACTTTTTATTTCAAGGCTCTTTATATTACATGGCTGTTATTTCCAAAAGAGATGATATGGCATATTTATTTTAGTTTTGTAACCAGAAAACTTAGCAATGACCCTGCGTCCCTCCCCCCACTCCAGCACGACAAAGAAATATATACCTGTCCTGTATGGTGACTGGCTGGAGGCTTGTTATGAATCTGTTTTATTATTTACACTTTACCAATTACTTTATTGTTTTATAACATTGCTGTTTTGTGTTATTTGTCTATTTTTGGAGTACAGTAGGAAATAATTTATCATCTTGTGAACAGAAAACTTAGCTATGAACCAATCTATTTATATATTTTTACAGCCTATATTTCTATTTCTATATTTTTTTATACATAACTGCTTTTTGCACATTTGTTGACATTGTTTTCCATTGAAAATTATTGTTTTCAAAACTGACAAAACTATACAATTCAACTTGTTTTTTATTCACTATATTGATATTACGCCCTGCACAATGATACATTTTCATGATACACGGTAAATGTCATGACCAAAGGCTATGGCATCTGCAGAATGACTCCTACAATGGTAATCAGTACTTTTATTTGACCAGATTCCCTTGTATGAGGTGAAAAACACATTCGGCACAATTTTGGCACATTTGGCTAAATTGTGCCGAAATCCCAGCTCCGCCTGCCACATTGCCCACTAAAACCTTTGTGGAACATAAAGCTTCAACTGATTCAGTACAAATTTGCTGCAGTTATAGCCGAGATGTTGATGAGTACAACCTGGGGGTTCTCCTAGGATTTCCAAAGGATTTTCTTGGTGTTTTACAATGTTTATTTAGAAAAAAATTAAGGCGAGGGCCAAAAAATAGAGAATTTTCTGTGTTTAATCATGAATAAATCAGACATAGTAACGGTTGCAACAGTGGTTCCACTGAAATATATTAATTTATGTCTTACCTTTACACAGGTACCAAAAGTTTTCATGTAGTCCTTGTAGTTGTGGAGCAATACTTGATTTATTTAAGGTATGTAATTTCAGGCGGAAATTGCTCTAAAACCCCTTAGGGCTTAACCGGTTAAAGTTTATAACAAAGTCTCAGTTTTACATTTCCAAAGACAATTGATCCTAGTTTGTTTTCCCTCCTATTGGTTAGCTCCCGCTCCCGTCTGCTCCCGTTCCTGTTTTATCCTGTACCGTCCCAAACACATGATCTTTACTAATACTGTCTCCCATCCCGCGGGATTCCCATGGGAATCCCATGGGATTCCCAAAAAAATGTCAGCCTCTAGTCCAGATCTCAGTGAGTCCAGTCAGGAGGCGTGGTACATCATGCATCTGTTTTTCACTGATCACGTTGAGTTTTACAACATTGTAATATAATGCAATGAGCCGCTGCTTGTCTTTTCCTGCTTCTCCTCCTTAATGGTTCCCTTCCTCATCACTAAATAAAATGCCAGAGTTTCTCTTTGACGATGTGACAGGTGCATTTTACATTTGATCTGCAGTGTGAAAACAAAGAACTTCGTTTCACCAACCAGCCAGTGCACAGTTTGGAGGTGTGTGCTTCTCCAAAACTGGGAGCCCCTTTTAATGGGAATCCTGGACATTTCAATTTTTGTGTGCAATGAATTTGATCATGGCACTGTGTTGATTGGTAAGAAGATTTCAGATTGTTTATCTCATGAACTTCATGAGTTCTTGTTCAAGCCAGAGTAATAGTAAGTGATTATGCACATAGCTGCCACACAGCTAAGAACTACTGTTTTTACTTGATTTGAGTTCTATCAACCCAGTCGAAGCATAAGGTTGCAGGCTGGGCATGAGGCTGACATTGCCAATCCTGCTCTAAATAATCTACTGAGAATATTGTCTGTTCAGGTTGCACATCATGGAAAACACTGCAGTTGTCTCCACCAGGCTCCTCCATGCAGCACCCAGGACCCAGATATGTTACCACCATGACCACCATGACCCTTCATCAAAGAAATTCTGTGCCCTTTTAAAACAGTCAGCGATATCCGACTCTCCGTCATTCGTAATGGGGCGTGCAATACTTTATCAATACACACCAGAAGACCTCTCCAAGACCCTGCAGGGACAATCCATTTGACTTATTTTTAATGCTGTACTGGTATCTGAAGTACCGCTTCTTTATGTAAACAGGTATCCAAAACACCAGTGCGGCCATGCAGGAAAATAGTCCATGGCACTTTTGAACCTGTTGAATTTGAACGTTGTTTAAAGATTAAAAGCATTCTACCTTTGAAGTTAACTAGGTTACACATATTAAATGAATAATGCTCCAAAAATATTTAGCCAGTTGTATAAAACTCTACCTGGTTGTTTTTTGATGAGCAGGTCTCTGGTATAAACGTACCTCCCATTGGGATGCTGCTTTACATAACCAGGTGTTCTCTGTCAACATGACTGTTTAAACAAAGGCTGAAAAGTGGTCTGATGAAATCAGCACAGTAAAACAGCACAGAAAAGACATTAACAGCAAATACTGACAAAAACTAGACATGTCCAGCTGCTTTTGGTGTAAAGGGCATGTAGAGAAAAATGTGTCATTTTACTTTAAAAAGACCAATTAATTTTTTTCTTTTATAAATGTTCTTTTACAATGTTTTAAACAGTTGAAGAGCTTTTTCACGTTGTTCGACACTACAACACATGTTTTCCTGCTCTCTGTTCCATCTCATTTGTCAAAATAAAAAAAATGCCATAAATTGGTAAAACAAACAACAATCGGTGTAAAGCTGTGGGAGGAAATGTTCCCTCTCATCTGAGAGTGATTCATATGGTTTATTTATTTTATTTTACATAACTTGTTTTATTAATATCACCTCTGTATACTTTGAAAGTATGAGCTTGGGTGAGGGAGGAGGGGGGGGGGGTGAGAGAGCAAAACTCTAACAATGAAAAATCACTCATTCAACAGGATGAATGAAGAACAATCCATCATGAAGCAAATACTTATTGCAGAAGTCAAAGTATTGCGTGATGAAAATGCTTGTGCAAATTAGATATTTACTGCAAAAAATATGAAACAAAAACAAGAGAGCAGAGAGGTGGGAGCTGATGTGATGAGGATTTGTAGCACAGAGCACACAGTGTTCAATAATAACATCTAAATGCAACGCTGAACCCAGGGTGTGGGTCGCATTAAACGGCTGTGTGCTCGTAACCTCAAACACTATAACCATGACCAGCAAATTACTGTCATTAATAAACACTTGCAACAAACTGAACCAGCTGTAATCAAAACCTTCCACACCTCTCTCCATGTTTTCCATTCTGATAGACATCTTTTACAAAAATGATTAAATATAAAATATGTCAATAAATTACATTTAGTGATTAGAAAAAATATGTGGAGCTCTTTTTATGACAACTTGGAAAAAAACCTTAAGTTGACCAAAGAGCATGAAGTTAAATCCCAGATTATTCGTACCCCAGGCAAATTTAGGTTGATTGCTGTAATGCCAATAAAGACTTGTCCACTGATTATTGAGAATGGTATAAATAATTTTTGACATCTCATTTTTTTTAATGTAATTAAATACAGATATATGTTTTTTTCAAACCTGATACTCTCTTGGCATTAAACTTTCTCTGCTAAATGAAAAACAAACAAAATTCTAACTTCTCTGCCATACTGTTTGAGGTGCCATCACCTGCTGACAACCAACACTTGGAGAAAACGCGTTTTCAAAAAGGGCAGATACTGTAATAATAAAACAATATTTCACAGGTAATCTGAAAAATTCTTATGACACCTCATTCAGTCACAATCATAGTCACATCACTTGAATGAACCCAACTAGTCCAATCAAATTTAAAGTGTTTGATGGTCTGTATTTTTCTTCTGTCTTCATGAATTCAAACAATTGAAGATCTTTTAAATCATATCTTAAAATATATGTCCCTTATACAACAGTATTGTGTCCCAACATTTCTAAAAAATTATACAATTATATTTCGTTTGTTATTTCAGATATTAGGATTGACTTGTATTTTATTCAGCAGTATCTTAATAGCCTTGTGTCCAATACCAATGAGTGAGACACAATTTTAATGTCTAGGCTACATGTCGCCTTCATTTAGACACCACTCTGGGTTAAGTGTACATGAGGCTCTGAACTATTTCTGCTTAAGATAAGCAGAAATAGGGGGGGTCGACTTCACGACTTCATTAATCTGATTTCAAGATCAGATAATTGTATCTGTGCAGAAGATATGTAGATGCATCCCCAAAAGACCAAGGTCTGGAAGAACACCCAGGCTAAAGCCTGCTATGACCTGCTGGAATACCACTGTCCCTATCTACAGCAAGGACAGCTTTACATCTCCATGGTCTGAGAGGGTGTTGATCTAAATAAATAAAAGCCCCTACTTCAGCTCCATCAAGCACAACTAAACTTTGAACAGGATTTTGGACAGGCCAACAAGCATGACGGTGGCAGCATTGCGCTGTAGGGCTGTTTTTGTGGCCAGTATCACTGGCCTCTGGTCCATTTTGGAATAACGTTGCAAGGGGAGTACCTCTATTTTATTCAGCTTACTTCAAATCAACATCCATAATTGGCTGAAACGTGGCTGCTTCAACAGGACAGTGATTCACAAAACAAACTAAAAATACATTTGGAATACATAAACCAGGTCAAAATGAATAATTTCTAACGCCTTACCTCACCTGTATTGAAAATTTTGCTCGGTTATTGCCAGAAAATTAAGAGGAACAAAATTTTGCCAAAAAGTGATTATTATTATGCCAGAAGCTTGTTGATGCCTACAAAAACATTCAACAAGGGGGATTAACCAAGTATTTATAGACGTTTATATATGCATTTGAGCCTGTATAATTTTAATACTTTATGGTTTACAGAAAATCCACACTAAATTTAAATGTGTCCAGCTACTTCAGGGTTTTTTGAGACACTGATAGTTTTTTTTGTTGTTTTTTTTATTTATTTAGCCTTTATTTGACCAGGTTAATCCAAATGAGACAGAAATAAAAACAGCAGCACCGTTACATTACTAAAATGTACTAAAATGAGGAAAACCATTTTACAATAAAAACACTGGTCATATAAAACACTTGCACGCAATCAGGGTAGTCTGCAATGATTTCAACAGAGCTTAAACTCATCCAGAGCCACCAGAGCTTTAAGCTGAAATCGGTTTGTAGTTGATTACATGTATTGGGAGCTGAAAACCGGTATGTCTTCTTGCCTGGTTCAGTACAAACTTTTGGAACAAAAAAATGTAGAACATCTATTGATCAGACTGTGTGAAATCCATTTTTCATTGTCAAAAGACAAGATGGGTAAGATGGGAAGATGCCCTAAAATACCAACAACTAAGACAACGGAAACACAGGGACATCCATTTAACTTTAGCATAAAGTGTACAGTGAACTGTAAGGGGGCCAGTAAAGGTTAGTAATGAATCTCAGTTACCCATGGTACACACCATCAAGCATCTAGAGACAGTAAACAGAAGCATTCTTATAGAGGCTGAAAAGAAGTGGCAAAAAAATCAATAAAAGCTCAACATAAATTTAACATTCATGCGCACCATTTTTGTAGGTAAACCGCTGTATTGATTTCTGTGTCCAATGCAAATAACTGAAATATTGAATATAAGAAACTCAAAAAACAAAATCAGTCAAATTACTGGATAGCACCAGTTAAACTACATCTTGCTTTACAGTCTGAATGTTTAAGAGTTATTTCCAACCTCTTTTCAGCTTTAAAATTACAGTGATAAAATCAGTGTGTGAAAACACTTCCTTTGTTCAGCTGAGAGGTTAAATTGAGGCAATAGTGTTAAATATGAGAACATGTTTACCTATTTGCTTTGTACTGGCAGATGGAAGCAACATATTTTTCATCTAAAGCATCATGGAAATGTAGAGCTGCACAGATAAAAAGCATTCTGCAAACAAACTGGAAGCCTTAAATGAATAAATACAGTATTTAATAGGTGATGGTTCAGAATCATATACATCCCTTTTCCTCTTAAAAGTCTGCAGTTGTTACATAAACTGTACACTTTTACCAAGAAGCCTAAAAATATCCAAGAGCACAAATAACTCTATAAACCATATTTTTGCACTTGTATCAACAGCATCTGGTGATCTCATTAGGTATTCTCGTTGTCAGCGGTCGTTACATCTAAAACTAGCCTGTAAGGGAAACTAACTGGTTTAAAAGCAAAATGTTTCAACGTTAAAAATGTGGCTTTAAGCCTGATCTGAAGAGTTTGGTTGTTTTTTTTTACACTCCTCCAAATCATGCCAGATTTACTTTGTTTTTAAAAGCAAAACATGACCTGCAGGTCAACACTGTCTGCAAGCACCCTGACAGGTAAACACAGGTATTAATCAAGCAAAATAAGCTATTCAGGTTTTGCATACAAATCAAACACTGGCTGTTACTCCCCTGCTTGCAAATAGACATGTGCATATTATATTAGCACTCAGTTGATTAAATCTGTGATTTTCTTAACATGCGAACAAAATCTCTCACACGGTAGTAGGGTTAGCGTTGTTTGGGCAAAAACACCAGACTGCAGAATATATAGAAGATGCCAAAAATGACTGAAAATAAGCCAGGAGAGTAATAAACACAGGTTTAGTTTTTTTTACGCAAAATTAGGTCTTTAAGCCATTCGACCTGCATAGTAATATAACAGATCTTGTAAAATAAACAACAAACCACATGGACCTGATAAATCCACATGCTACACAGACAATCAACATACAGTCACTCAGGCAACCTCTTCTACATCAGTGCAAACATAAATGCACATACAGACACCTGTGAGCAGAGTTACATGCATTCAGTAAATATTGGCGATCATAATACAGGTTCTCTGTTTGTCGCTCACCCCTTGCTTCATGATGGACAGGCTGTCCTTCATACAAACACTGTCATCTTTTTCCAATCAAACGTCACCACAGGCTGTGCCCAGAGACACCATGCTCCATAAAACATCCGGATCCAACCAGGTTTATTTCTTCCCCAGGTATTTCTGGTCACGTCTGCCTAAGCAAACAAAAAGGAGGTTACTTGTGTCCTTATTCCTTATTTGTTAGGCAGCTGTTTGCAACCTTTTATTCCCCTCATTGGAAACTCTGTGAGCTCCTGTTTCAATCATTCTCGGGTCACAGTTTGGTGAGATTTTATATTAACGACTGAGGAAGGAGCTTGTCTGTAAAATAAAAAGGAAATGTTTTAGCTGTTGATGTAACCATCTTAGACTAATCACAGATCTGCAACAGCTATCAAGCATCATTGTGGCTCTAAATTTTGACATTCATTGCACAAAGAAAATAAAACGGGTAAAACACCAAGAACAACTTTGTGTTGCTCCTGAAGTTTGTGTCAAATATGAATATTTTTGCAAAGAATGTATTTTAAAAGGCACCTTTGGTTGATAGATATACTCAGATGAACCCTCTGTCAGTCACAATCTGTCCCAGACTAGTTTTGAACAAGATACATGAACTGAATGGAGCCAGATGATGTAATCAAGCTCCTGTAGAACAGTCTGCAAAAAATGATTTACATTATTAATAAACTTCCTAGCTGTTGTTCTGCACTCTGGTGATGGAAGTCTGTATGAACAGTGGCTCTCAGAAGTTGACACACCCCTGTTAAAATGCCTGGGGTGAGACCAAGATAAAGAAATGCAAACCTTTTTCCATCTTCAATGTGACAGATAACAATCGCAATCCAACTGAAAATCCCAACAAATATGTGAGGGTGGAAAAAACAAATAAATAAAGTTATAATAACCCTGTTACCCTAAAACTTTTTTGAAGCAACTCTTGATTGAATTTAAGCATTCTTTGATCATGGATAAGACTCAGCTGTCCTCGTAGTATTTACCTCCCACTTTCTAATTTGGATCCTTTAGCTAAACCAAAGGTATTAGTCAGTCAGGGCCATGCTGGGGAACATAACAATTTAAATTAGCTCCACCAATTATGTTAGAAGCATGGTCAAATATTTAGCCAGAATTATGTCAGATGCTTAATGACTACAGAAAGCAATGTAGTATCTAAGCAACTTGCTAAGGAAAATTAAAACAAATGTTAAAATTACAAATTAATATGCCATTCAAGCTTATATTTAGAGCATGTAATATTTAAAGCCTGTGTGTAATTAATCTATATAATGTGTTTCACTTAGTGAAATAATTTATTGAATATGATGCAAAACCAGAATATATTTATTTTGAAAGAATATGAGCATGAGTAGGTCAACACTTTGTAAAGGTATATGTATATATTAAACAAGCATTTTGTCACAGGGTGTGGTTGAGGAGTAGGACCCAGGCGCAGACTGGAGCATTTATTAAGCATGGTTTATTATATGAAAATGAGGAAACCTACAAAAAGCACAAGGAAACAGGATGAGAAACACAGCAGTCACAGGCAGGAGAGAACGACATGAAATCTGGGGGAGTAATGCAGTCGGTGAGCTTAACTACTGAGGGGTGAGTGGAGAAATGACATAGACTGCATGTGTGAGTAATTAGGAGGATATGAGGAACAGCTGAGACCAATGACGGTAGAGGCAGAGGGAAAGAAAAGTCACGAGCCGGAGCAGACAGAGGGGGACACAGGAAGGAAATCTAACAGAGAATATCTAAAGAAGAAGAATAAAAAAGAAATAAGTAAACAATGGGATAAACTAAAATAGTAACACTGAGAATATGGACAAGGAAAGAAACAGACATCTACAGAAATCCAAAACTCAAACACCTAAGGATATTGACAAATTTTTCAGCACAGAAAAGAAAAAAATATTTCTTGACTCTCTTAATTGTTTATATGTTTCTTTTTTTTGGGGGGGGGGTGTCAGTTAAGTCTTATTCTAAGCTATGGGATCAATGGTTACTTAGCCTTTATATACATTTGTGATATTGTGGATTTTAGTTTTCTTCTTTTTCTTTTAGCCATCGACCTACATCCATCTAATAAAGTGAACCATTTAAGAAACACAACCATGAAAAGCTACAAATCATGAGTGAATTCAAACGTTTTTTTATCCCTTTCCGGGTATATCTACTCTGCTTTCCCTCATGCAACAAGAAGATGGATTTTTTTCTCATCCCTTTTTTATTGGGTCTTTGTTTGCAACCCTTTATTGCCCGAGTTTCCCACTAAAGAGCATTTAGCAGAGTGAATTTCTGTAATCATATATACCGCTTGTGAATGTTCCTGTTTGTATTGCATCTCCCCAGTGTCACATCACAATGATAAGTTTATCATCCCCCCTGCAAAATAACAGTGTAATGGAAGGACGCATGCAGAGCCTTAGGGAGGTCCCTGAAATTGAATCCCCCTCTGGTGTAATTCCTGTCCACCAAAACAGAGCCGCAATTACCTGCTTGCTGCCACAGATGCATCAGACTGTGCATGTGTGTCTGCGTGCATGCGTGTGTGTCTCTGAGTAGAAGCAACTCTAGCTGGTCTCTTATCTCCGGGCAGCAGTTTCATCCCCTCGCTTGCCTTGCGTCTGGCTTGTTGTTTTCATATTTCTGATACAAGTTCCCACTTAGTCAAATGGCCGCTGGGGAATGGAGGTCACCAGATACAAGAAGAGGAAAAGAAGGAGGAGGACAGGTAAGGGAAGATGACAGAAGAGACAAAAAAAACTAGGGATGTCCCAATCAAGATGTTTTTCATCCCCAGTTTCAAGTCATTTCAGAACAGATATTCTCTTATGCTTGTTCTCAGTCCCAATCCAACACTGCAGAAAATTAATGTACAGGTGATTTTTTTTTTTTTTTTTCACTTTTAGAAATTAATTCAGACAAACGTTTGCTGTTTGAGGTCAGTTAGGATTACCGGAATTATCCTAAATGACAGAAAAATGAGAGATTTAAAAATATATACATATTTTAAAACTTGAAATTAAGTATTTTACAGACACTAAGTTTACTTTGCCCATAAGCAATGTGGGAAAGCCTAGATAATAAAGATGACATGGTTGTAAGCCTCTGGTGGATCAAAATGGAGTTTTGACGAAAATTCTGACTGACGACTCACCTCCATCTGCTCCGGCCAATGACATCTCCATGCGTTTTTCCTCCATCCAATCAGCGTCAAATCCGTATGTCTCTTCAGCCAATCACCCTCTGACGCTCCGCTTTTAAGAACCTTCGGCCATGGATCTCCTCGCCTGTCAGCTGAGCTTGTCCCTCCTCCGCCCCATCTCCACCATCTTCCTTCCCATCTCCTCCTGGCTTCCTCACTTCCCCTGGCCTCCAATCCACCACCAGTTTCAGGTCCCGTGGAGGAAGACATCTTTAATTCTAAGCCTAAAATGTACATCTAAGCTCACGCCATTCTCAGCATTCATGTCTTCCTCCGGGGTCCGAGCGCCAAAGAAATAACCAAGTAATCATGTATCAATAAACGTTTCTAATTGCCGTCTTTGTGCGCTTTGTGAGTCTTTTCAGGTTGAAATGTTCAGGCTGTTAAATGGAGACACGCCCAAAAATATAATGCAAAGCAACACACTGGTTTCTTGTCTGACAAAATAAATCAGGCAGGAAAATTGTAGAGCTCCACAGGTCTGGTTAATCCTTGCATACAGTTTCCAGATGCCTCGAGGTATCATGTCTTTAAATAAGGGGTCTGTTTCCCAGAGAAGTGTTTTGGTGCTAAATGTACACATCAACCTTTGATCAAAAGTAAAACGCTTTCTTAAAATGCTGGTTGAAGCTGGTAAGAGAGTGATGTTATCCGTAATGAAACGAATCCTGTACCAACATGGGCTGAAAGGCCACTCAGCAAGGAAGCAGACATGACTCCAAAAGCAACATGAAAAGTCACATTACAGTCACATTACGGACACGGATGTTAATTCAATTCAATTCAGTTTTAACAACACATGTTGTCTCAAGGCACTTCACAAAAGTCAGGTACATACATTCCAATTAATCCTAATCATTGAACAGTGCAGTCAGATTCTGTTATTTATTCAAATTGGATAACAAGTTTTTTCTGTCTACGGAAAGGAAACCCAGCAGATTGCATCCAGTCAGTGACTTGCAGCATTCCCTCCTCCCGGATGAGCATGTAGAGACAGTGGACAGTCACTGGCGTTGACTTTGCAGCAATCCCTCATACTGAGCATGCATGTAGCGACAGTGGAGAGGAAAAACTCCCTTTTAACAGGAAGAAACCTCCAGCAGAACCAGGCTCAGTGTGAGCGGCCATCTGCCACGACCGACTGGGGGTTAGAGAGAACAGAGCAGAAACACAAAGAGAACAAAGAAGCACGGATCCAGGAGTACTTTCTATGGGAAGGAAAAGTAAATGTTAATGGTGTAGCTCCTTTAGTCGTTTCACCTAGAAAGAAAGAACTGATAAATTCTGAGCCAGTTTTCAAGGTTAGAGTCTGAAAGAGAGCACATAGAGTTAGTCACAGTAAAAGCTCAGTCAGTAGCCATGTCTAGGAGAGAGTAAGGGTTAAACACTGAAAGACAGGGCCGTGTGGATCATCGGTAGAGGGTGAGCATTAAGTTGTTGCCAGCAGAAGCTCGGACGATTCCCCTCTCCAGAAAGGTGTCACAGGTAGACACAGAGCCAGGCCAGGTGTAGCTTTTAGGAAGGAAAAAGAGAGAACAAAGTTAAAAGCTGAAATAACAGCAAATAATGCAAAATTGGAGAGTAGTGTGAGAATGTAGCGAAGAGGGTGAAAGTGGTCATTATGTCCTCCAGCAGCCTAAGCCTATAGCAGCATAACTACACAGATAGTTTCAGTTCAGATTATTTAGTTAGACGGCGCTTATTTTCAACAATGTCGTGTCAAGGCACCCCACAAAGGGTCCCACTGACAGTCATTGTTATACTAAAAACCACAAGGTTTGGGAAACCTCTCTCTGTCAGACTGATTATAACCATTGGAAAAGAGAAGGGGTCATACAGGTAGCAGAAATGGAAGGTGTGTTTGCACCTCAACCATAACTGAGCCGGTTTAGGCTAAACCTGACTCCCCTTTACTCCATCCAACAGGGAGGGACTCTTGCTCCCTCCCTCATAAACTAAGCCACTCTAACTATAAGCTTTATCAAAAAGGAAAGTTTTAAGCCTAGCCTTAAAAGTAGATAGGGTGTCTGCCTCACGGACCAAAACCGGGAGCTGGTTCCACAGGAGAGGAGCCTGATAACTAAAGGATCTGCCTCCCATTCTACTTCTAGAGACTCTAGGAACCACCAGTAAACCTGCAGTCTGAGAACGAAGTGCTCTGTTAGGAACGTATGGAACAATCAGATCTCTGATGTATGATGGAGCTAGATCATTAAGGGCTTTATATGTGAGGAGGAGAATTTTAAATTCTATTCTGGATTTAACAAGGAGCCAATGAAGGGAAGCTAAAATAGGAGAAATATGATCTCTCTTTTTAATTTTCATCAGAACTCTTGCTGCAGCATTTTGAATCAGCTGAAGGCTTTTAACTCCATTTTGTAGACATCCTGATAGTAAAGAATTACAATAGTCCAGCCTTGAAGTAACAAATGCATGGACTAGTTTTTCAGCATCACTCCTGGACAGGATATTTCTAATTTTGGCAATGTTCCAGAGGTGAAAGAAGGAAATCCTAGAAACCTGTTTAATATGGGATTTAAATGACATGTCCTGGTTAAAAATAACACCAAGGTTTTTTACTTTATTGGAGAGTCCTGATTTCAGTCTTATATAACATTTATGACCAGAGCTGAAGAGGAGTGTGGAAGCAAGGTGGCCTACAAACCTAACTCAGTTAAACCAGTATTGTCCAGAGGAATGAGCCCGACTTCCAGCAAACCGTTGTGAGAGTCTCGCAGAAGAATAACCAAAACATTTAACCCCAAGTCATTCTTATTCAATAACAAAAAATGATGAATGAATGAGAAATAGTTCATGTTCGACAGTGAATTAAATTCAGAATCTGTAGTTGGTGAACTATGAAGAAGAAATGAACAGCTTTATGGGCCTTAAGCTAGCTCTTGTTGATAGTAAAGTTGCACAGCACTGGCTAACGCTAGCATGTTTCCTCTCTGTTTTGCTGGTTTGCTTTATGGATGCAACTGACAGACCGAATCAGGTTTAGAGTTCAGTCAAAAAGGGATGTAAAAGGATTGAGAGATCCCTACCAAAATCAGAAAGGAAATAAGGGTAGAAGGAATATTAGGGGAACGTATGGATGGGTATAAAAACCAGTAAAAGAAAAGCGGAGAAAAATCTGTAAGAAAAATTGTGATAACAGAAAAATGGGATGCTGAAATAAGAAATTAAAAATGCAAGGAAATTGTTCTTTTGGAAATAAGGAGTGGGAAAACAAAAGGAACAGAGGGTGAAATATGTAAAAGTAAGTTGTAAAATAATAACAGTAAATATGAAGGAAGGAGGGATTGGAAGGGGTGTGCAGTTCCAGGATAAGTTTGACTGTTTATCATCTAATCCCCTCAGGAAGGTTAGAAAATCTTGTGAGAACTGACTACTGTGGAACCCTGGACAGACTCCATGTGGAGGGCAGGAGGCACTAAACACAAATACACCAAAAACCTCACAAACACACAAGCACCAATCACTACTCAGCTGACAAAATGTGGAGGATTCAGACCAGCAGTCTGACCACCTGCTCAGACTCACTTTGACAGCAGTGATATTGATTGAACTGAAGATGTTTGGTGACAGTTTTATCGAGGCACAAAGTTGCAAGAAATAGATTTTCATAGCTGCCAGGATGTTAACGATGAGTAAGAATGACTGGAAGCCAGAATATAAATGTCAGCTGATGAAGATCAACTTCTCAAGTTAAAGCGTTTTCCATGTGCTAAAAACTTCACAGAATGCATTTACAGTTCTAGGTGAAATCATGATCAATTCTGCTCAACCATAAAGTCTTGAAGTACAATGTCCAGCCAATAGTTTGTGACCTTAAGCAAGTCCATCTCTGAATTTATCCAAAATAAAAAAATAAGGTCCAGCTTTTAATCTGATTGGCATGGCCCTAAAAATGCTCGATTACCTTTTAATGTGCCTAACTTAAAACAATTCTGTCATGAATAGTGGGCCAAATTTTCTCCAGCTGGTTATTAGGCTTAGGGGCCCATTACATTCTCACATAGTCAGGTTGGTTTGGATAACTTTGTTTTTCTTTAATAAGTGTAACCATCATTTAAAAAATAAATTTTATATTTTTTTGGGTTATGTGATATTAAAATTGATTGGATGATCTGAAACATTTAAGTATAACAAATAAAATTAAATAATTTTTCACAGCACTGTCTGGCCGTAGCCCACCAGATCATTATTGGAGCTGAGAGGAGTACTTTGATGTGTGTCTGTTCCTCCTGCATGTTATGGGAATGATGTCTGTATGTCACGCAGACTCCCCCATGGACTGAGCAATTCCCCTAGAAATAAACAAGGACTAAAAAAACGTGACGAGCGGAGAGTGCGACATCGTGCCAGATGTCATGGTCCCCAAAGCTCAGCTCCCATCTTCTTTTCTTGTTTCTTTCCCCACTTCAGGGCAGCCCGACTGGCTTTTTTATGCACAATTGAAAGGCAAATGATCATCCTATCAGTATTCACGGCCAAGCCCTCTCTGCTGTCCATGTGTTACTGTTTTTATTTGCCTCTCATCTCATTTTTCACACACTGCCTGTTTTTGTAAGCACCCTTCTAGCTCTACACTGAAAGGATCAGTAAATTAAAGAATTAAATATAAAAAAATAATAAAAACAGAAGTCTGACAGAAAATCTGTGCTTTTGGAGTTTCCTCAAAACATATCCACATGGGAGGAGAGGGGAAGAAGCAGATGGATGGGAGGTTAAAGGGGAGCGGCAGCAAGAAGCATTCAGAGCAGATCTGAAAAAGATTCTTGCTGAGTTTCCGATAAGATCTAAATGCTTCATAATGCCAAATATTTTGCTAAATTTAAATCATATATGAGTGGATAGATAGCCAAACACACCAAGAAACAAAACCATATATATTAGCTGTGCCATGTGCAACTGAGTGGCCTGTAAAGTGGCTGCCAGTTTACCTGCAAACAGACCCATTTCAAGGCTGACCTTTTAGTGAGAAGGAATGCTATGAATTCTTTGGGATGGTTAACAGCCTTTCTGCTGAATATAACCTCAGAAAAGATTAGGAAGTAAAGGATACACTGAAGAAAATTGTTTAGCTGTGGTTGTACCATATTTGTTATGATGATATTGTGTGTAATCATTAGTGCTCTGTTGAATAGCTCTACTTTAAGGAGTAACTAACATTTTAACAGTGCTTTAAAAACCAGGCATTTATTCAGCATGAAGCAGTATAATGAGCTGCTTTTCTCTTCAGTGTTTGAACAATATTAGTGATTTATAAAAGGCCATTCATAGGCTTGCAAAACACCCACAGATTTTTCTATGCTTAATTATGTGGTAATGTGAGTGGACGAATAACATTAAAAACGCAAAACACAAATATTTTACTTAATTCACCATACTGATGGGTGCATCTTAAATTCTGAATATCATTGAAAAGTTCATTTATTTCAACTATTCAGTTCAAAACTGTGAAAATTATGCATTACATAGATTCATTGCACACAGAGTGAAAAAATTCAATCATTCAAATGCATTTCTGTTAATTAATTAATGTGAATATTTTACACAAAACCAATAAAAACTGATTTTTAATGCAGAAATGTTGGATTGGCCTTGTTAGGATGCACACAATCACAGAGAAGAGGGCTGAATCTCACAGTTGTTCTATAGACACTCACTGACCTCCACAAGGAGACCAAGTCACAAAAAGTGATTGTTAAAAGGACATGGTTGTTCATAGAGTTCTGTAGCCAACCATTTAATGGAAAGTTTTGTAGAAGAAAAAAGTGTGGTATGAAAATATGTACACCCTGGACAGATTGCGTATAACAGGACAACACAAGACAAAGAACTACTCCTGTATGTGCACACACACACTCATACCTTAGGGCAAATGTTTTTGGATTATGGAAGGAAGCCGGAGTACCCGGGAAAAACCCACGCATGCAAACTTCATGGAGAAAAAACCTAAGCCAGGATTCGAACCCAGGACATTCTTACTGGAAGGTATAGGTGCTTCTGGAACAAATTATTTTGGGCAAATGGTTAGACAGTTTATTGGCAACTGTTTTTCAAAAACTGTAAGGCTATGAAAATGTTTTTTTTCTGCAACACTTCTTTTGTTCTTTGATATTCCCATGGCAAACTGGACAAAGATTTGTCACTTAATTTTGACCACTTTTGACAGTTTTTTTCTTGTTTGACTCAATTTTGTGCAGTGTCCCAGGGGTCCCTGACCCATATTCAACTTGGCTTTGTCTGTGTTTAATGTACACACTTCTTGATTTGCTGGGAATGTTTCAGAGAAAACAGCAGTGGTTTTCTTTTTGTTTGTGTTTGGCGGCCACATAACCCATCTCCCCCATAAATATAGACTATCTAGTCCATTTTCCATGCCTGGGCCTCAGACTAATTTACCAGTGGCTTTGATATGAAAGATGAGCCCTTTGTCTGAGTGAAAACAACATTATTCTCATTGCTGGGAAGAGACAGAATCACATCAGCTTTAGGAAAAAGAAATGCTGCTCTAGTCTGAACAGAGGTTTGGTTAGATGTAATATATTCAGGTATCACTAAAGCTTGCACTGCAGATACCTTAAGATGTTCTTGTGCAAACAGGGCAGGTTTTAGCATATAGATGAATCATATTCAGTTCTGACAGCCTCTTTGCTTAAAACATGTAACAGAGTACTCCTTGTGAATATGTGGCTCTGATCTTAGTAGGCTGTTTGTTTTCACAATAGCAAATCTTCCTGGGACTTTACTTTCTACTTTTTTATCTTATACTCCCTGTTCCTGTCTTTCTATTTTTTTTTCCGCTATTTTCAACTCTCTCCTTATTACATTTCTTCTAGTATTTCCTCCCATCTGTCTCCCATGATACAAATAGGATCTATGTCTCGATAACACCCAGATATTAGATAAGCTGCATCATTTGGATTCAGGCTCGCTGACACACCTCTTCCAATTTTCCATGATACAGATAATTAACTATAATGTGTTTCTTTGTCTGCCATTTGCAAGCTTCCACTTCTGCTTTTAGTTTCACATAAAAGGTTTAAACTGCATATAAAATAACGTGCTCATGAATTATTCATGTGTCCACGGGTCTGAAATGACAACTGTTATGTGCTCTATTTATTGTAAGCTCTAATATGGAAATATAGGTGCATGCCGAACAGAGCGAAGTCCAAGTGCACGAAAGTGTGTGAGTCATTAACTACACCTGTACATGAATTAGAATGACACGTTCAATTGTTTCCACAAATTGGTGTTTTTTTTTTGCCTTCATAAAATGTCGTTTCTTAGAGAGAACTGTTACTCAACATGCAGCACAGATTCAACCTTGAAAGCCAAAAGAAACTGTAAAATTGTTCACCTTTTTGAAGAAACTAATGGAAAAATTATAGGAAATCTACATGCAGAGATAGACCCTGTTGTCTTCTGCCTAACACTCATTGAGCCATTTGCGCAGTTTACTGACGTCATAACATTAATGCAGCAGCATTAACTTTGGATGGAGTTTTTTTACTTGCTAGATGGAGTTAGGAAAATTGTTGTGATCGTTTAAACTCATCAGGCAAATTTAACAAACCTCATTCTTTGAGTATCGGCACCACAACCGGAATGCTGCTCAGCAATACAAGGCCACAGTGCCCCTTAAAAGGAACAACCTGAGAGCAAACAATTTACAAGCAAAAAGCAAAAAGTAATTGATCAAAGTCACTGCTTGCTGTGACAACTTTTATTCTGCCCAAACATCCCTGTTTTGTGTTTTTTACCACAGCACAGTTAAATTTTATTAATTACTCAGGCCTTCATATTTCAAAGATGCGGAAAACATACATTCTTACTAGCGTCCTGTCTAGTCTTGCTTCTGGGATCCCAAAAGTGTGCACACCTCTGTTGAAATGTCAGCTTTTAGAGGAATAAAAAATTAAATCAATATGTAAGATTACAAAACTTTTCCCAGCTTTAATATGATACATTTCCTCTACAGTTTAACTGAAGAAAAAAGTCCTAAAAAGGGGCAATACTCCAAATGCATACAGGGGTTGGACAATGAAACTGAAACACCTGTCATTTTAGTGTGGGAGGTTTCATGGCTAAATTGGACCAGCCTGGTAGCCAGTCTTCACTGATTGCACATTGCACCAGTAAGAGCAGAGTGTGAAGGTTCAATTAGCAGGGTAAGAGCACAGTTTTGCTCAAAATATTGAAATGCACACAACATTATGGGTGACATACCAGAGTTCAAAAGAGGACAAATTGTTGGTGCACGTCTTGCTGGCGCATCTGTGACCAAGACAGCAAGTCTTTGTGATGTATCAAGAGGCACGGTATCCAGAGTAATGTTAGCATACCACCAAGAAGGACGAACCACATCCAACAGGATTAACTGTGGACGCAAGAGGAAGCTGTCTGAAAGGGATGTTCGGGTGCTAACCCGGATTGTATCCAAAAAACATAAAACCACGGCTGCCCAAATCACGGCAGAATTAAATGTGCCCCTCAACTCTCCTGTTTCCACCAGAACTGTCCGTCGGGAGCTCCACAGGGTCAATATACACGGCCGGGCTGCTATAGCCAAACCTTTGGTCACTCATGCCATGCCAAACGTCGGTTTTCAATGGTGCAAGGAGCGCAAATCTTGGGCTGTGGACAATGTGAAACATGTATTGTTCTCTGATGAGTCCACCTTTACTGTTTTTCCCCACATCCGGGAGAGTTACGGTGTGGAGAAGCCCCAAAGAAGCGTACCACCCAGACTGTTGCATGCCCAGAGTGAAGCATGGGGGTGGATCAGTGATGGTTTGGGCTGCCATATCATGGCATTCCTTTGACCCAATACTTGTGCTAGATGGGCGCATCACTACCGAACCATTCTTGAGGACCATGTGCATCCAATGGTTCAAACATTGTATCCTGAAGGCGGTGCCGTGTATCAGGATGACAATGCACCAATACACACAGCAAGACTGGTGAAAGATTGGTTTGATGAACATGAAAGTGAAGTTGAACATCTCCCATGGCCTGCACAGTCACCAGATCTAAATATTATTGAGCCACTTTGGGGTGTTTTGGAGGAGCGAGTCAGGAAAGGTTTTCCTCCACCAGTATCACGTAGTGACCTGGCCACTATCCTGCAAGAAGAATGGCTTAAAATCCCTCTGACCACTGTGCAGGACTTGTATATGTCATTCCCAAGACAAATTGACGCTGTATTGGCCGCAAAAGGAGGCCCTACACCATACTAATAAATTATTGTGGTCTAAAACCAGGTGTTTCAGTTTCATTGTCCAACCCCTGTAAGTGTGCACACTCTAAAACAAATGCTTTTTGGAAGTTGACATTCAGACAGTGTATTCAGGTCAAACATACCATCAATTATATTATGTCTCAATCAGCACAAATTAGTTCATAAAATAACACTTTGTTTCTGCCCATGTACTACAGATTTATCACTTGATTTACTCATATTTATCATGCATCTTAGTGTTTTAAGATTAGTTTTATAAAAGGTTTCTTGCATGAGACCAAGCTCCAGTTCTTTGTTCTGCATTATTTCTGAACCAAGAAACTAAACCCAGATAGGAATAAGGACCTGTGAGGAATCAGGTAAGTGATCCAGATAAGTGTATTGCAGTTTGTGTTCTTGATAGTGATGAGCCAGAATATTCTGTGACTCCAGAGCTTGCTTCACCAAAGTAAAGCAGTAAATTGGGTAATTTTCTTCTTGCAGCCCTGGGTTAGAGAACTAATGGCTGCGTTCTTGTGGAGCATGTATTGGCCTTACTTCTCGGATTGACACACAATCAGCTCCTTAAATCCTGCGGTTCTGAAGAGTCCCGACTGGGAACAGGTGTGCCAGGTGCAATCTGCTCAGCTCTGCCCTCCTGAGGTGGAAAGTTGGATTCTAAGACACAGACACAATGACGACGCCCACAATCATGACATAGGGTTGCTTCCAGTTGCCACTTTAAACTGCTGGTAAATGAACTGCTTCTTTAATGGATAAGGCAATGTATTTGGAGTCTGGAGCAGGACTGAGGACTGGTTGCCCAGTAAAGAGCTACATCTAACAGAGCGAGGGTATGTAAGAATAAATATCCCAAATTATGTGCTTCTGAGTGACTGGCATGAAAAATGTACATAGCCTGAACCTGAAGTATCTAGTCGCAGTCTCATTTCCAGAGGAACAAAAAATGTCTCATTGAAAACCACAAACACTTGGCCAAATTCATAAACCAGTCGCTTTCATTAGGTCTCAGTCATTAAGAGCTGCTGCGATGAAGCATCACAGTGCTTAGGTATAATCTCCTTCAAACGCCCACTGGCCCATCCATCAGCACACACAAGACAGTCATTAAAAACTCTATAGCAACCCACTAACACCGTCCTCCCTGCCTTTTATTCTCTTTACTGTTCCCGTGTCAGCGTACAGATATTCTTCTTTGCTGTCACTCACTTGCAGTGAGACGGGGATTTTTCATGACAAAGAGCTGAAATAATGGCAAGGGAGCACTCAACTGTTTGCTTCTTTTATCTATGATAATTACCAAGTTCTGGGTGTGCTCAGGGTTAGACATGCCCTGGAGAGTTTTCTATTTTCCACCATCCTTAAATACTCTTCCCTTAATGTTTTTTTTTTTAAATCACTCTGCCAGATCATCACTCCAACCAATCAGCTTGTCAGTTTATGATTGATGTGTGACAGGTGTTGTGTACGGCGTTCATCTGGAAAATTCAACAGCAAATGGCAGATGGTGTTACTGCAGAGATAGATGGATTAGTCACTCAATCAGCCATCCAACAGAAATGTCTAACTATTACACAGGATGACATTCAGGAACTGATTGTTAATTTTATTTTGTTTCCTTTGTAAATTAAACAGTTGTAGATGTGTATTTAAACGTGGGCTTTAAATTTAAATGAGCTGAATTGAATGACTCAGTTTAGGAAATTATACTCTGTATATTATTATTGTCATTATTATTACTATTACTATTATTATTATTATTATTATTATTATAGTATACAGTAGCCTGTTTTTTATAGAAAAAAACTTTAGAAAAACTCTAGCAGTGGGTTGGGTCTCATTTTGCCTTGAAAGTTGCCTTAAATTTTCCTTGCATAGATTCATCAAGATGTTGTAAATATTTCTCAGAGGTTTTGGTCCATATTCACATTATAGCTGCTGCAGATTTGACAGCTGAACAGTCATAGCTGAAAAAAGATGAATACACTATGTGTCTGGTCAACAACAGTTATACAGCTAGGATGTTCAGATGGCACTAATCAGCACTAATCAGCTTGAACTAGTGAAGTCAGTTTGCTTGAACTACAGCAAACTGACTTCACTATGCCTAGATTCCTAAATGCACTGAGTGGCTGCCATGGCTAGTTTGCTATTTGTTTTAACAAGCAATTGAACGGGTGTACCTGATAAAGTGGCCTGTGAGTTTATATCCTGCCTAATGAAAATATACAATGAGACATACAGACTCAGTTCTTTTAGCCATTCAAATCTTATCTGCTGAAGGACTCTTTAACTTCTGCTCTTTTTGTAACTTTAAAGAATGCTTTATATATACATCATGATCACTTTGAAGCACCAGAATATCCATCTATCCATTTTCTATACCGGCTTCTTCCGTACAGTGTCACAGGGGAGTCCGTCCCTGTCTCCAGCGGTCTACAGGCGAGAAGCGGGGTACACTCTGGATAGGTCGCCAGCTACGCAGGGCAATACAGAGACAAACAGGACGAACAACCATGCACACACCCATTCACACCTAAGGGCAATTTCGAGAGACCAATTTACCTAGCAGTCATCTTTTTGGACTGTGGGAGGAAGCTGGAGTACCTGGAGAGAACCCATGCATGCACGGGGAGAACATACAAATTCCATGCAGAGAGACCCCAGGAATTTAACCCAGACCTTCTTCCTGCAAGGCAACAGGGCTACCAACTCTGTCACCATGCAGCCCACACCAGAATATTTTACATAGAAATCCAGTGAACTGAAAATGAGCAGCAGAAAGAATGGTGAAAGTTCTCTCACTCTGCATGCTCCAACATTGTGAAATGTTATAGGTGAGGACTGAGTGCTGTCCTACTGGCAAAAGGGGTTTGTACTGGGTATTACTAGCAGAGTTGCCAGTAAGCATGGCACATGGCATTTTGTAAAAAACTTGGGGTTTATCCCTAACAGCATAAATGTTAATTTTTCTGTGGGAGACTGTGCTACTGCGATAATAGATTAATTTACTTTAATCCATATATGCAAACAGGTTAACTGCCTGTTCAGCTCAGAAACATCTTCATGCAGGTCAGGTCAGTTTAAAATCTTCTGTTTCCTCCAACCGAAGCAAATGACTTTAAAGGTCTAATAATCACGCTGCATAATGCTTTGTGGTCTCTGGGACGATGAGAGCGGCTTGCTCTCAATTGTAATGAGTTCCTGGAAAATAAATTTGGCCAGACAAATTATTTTCCTGGGAAATATTGAATGCCCAGTGTTGTGTTGTGAATACGGTCAGACCCAGAGGGGTGACAGCTCGAAAGACTGCCATTAATGAGAATGGGACTCAATTTGAAATAACACCGCTGAAACACGCTCTCCATGCAAGGAGGAGCCGACAGCCAAACCAGAAGTGGACCTGTATGTGGATCGAACTCAGTAATATGTTCTCGGAGGTTTGATTTTACTGAGAAATATACAGACCTCCTGTGAAGCAGCACAGAATCAGTCATATAGAAGTAGGAGCAAACAACTGTGACTCATCAGTGGGCATAATCATGCATATTGGAGACACCTCCAATAGGCGGATATCACTCTGAAAAAAATAAAGCGTGTACAGGGAAGCACTATGTGGGTGCGTCAGTGGGCGCCTTGATTGTGATCATGACCTGCTCACCTCTGCCACCTACAGCACCTGTACAAAGTACAGACACGCCCACCCTCCCACAGCCACTTACAAGCACTCATCACCAAGTCAGGACAACGTCATACCCGCATGCCTCCTCCAACTGGAAATGTTTGTTTGTCCTGCATTATTTTCTGAGGCTGCTGACAATTTGTCCTTGTCTCTTTGAGTGGTAACTACACTTAGCCACCATCCAAGGCATGGAGGCTTGGAGACGGATGTGCACTCTAACCTGATGATCCATGCCCTGATTCCCAGAGGCTAAATGTTTGTGTGTGTTTGTGGAGTGGGGGGTTCTGCAGGCTTTTAACAGCTGGCTTCTTCCAATAGGCTGTCAGCAACCACATCCGCCTAATACGATCACCGCGGCATGTTGATGTGCACGAGTCAGACAGGGAAAAAATGAGAGGACAACAGGAAAAATAAATGCAAAAAACAGAATGGAAATGGTCCAATCTAAAGTTTAAGCTACTTTATTCAATACTTAACTGTGGTGTCAAAAATAAAATGCAAAAACAACATACTGTAAAGATCTAGGTTCTGCTTTTTGCTACAACAGACTTAATTTCAAAATCCAGGCATTTTGTTAGTTTAAGTCTTTATACACTGACCAAGCACTTTATTAGGTATGCGAGTCTAATTGCTTCTTAACTCAAAAAGCAAATTAGTCAGTCAACTGGTAGCAAATACTGCATATAGGCATGTGGTAAGGAGGATTTGCTGAAGCACAAATCAAGTCTCAGAATTGAAAAGAAAGAGGATTTATTTAACTTTGAATGTGGCATGGTTGTTGGTGAGAAATTGGCTTTTCTAAGTATCTAAAAAGTTGGTTGTTGATGTCAGAAGTCAGAGGGGAAAGAGCAGACTGGTCTGAGATTATAGAAAACAACTGTGGTTCAAATAACCTTTCATGATAACAAAGTTGGAGCACCACCTCTGAACACGTTAAACTTTGAAGCAGATGGGCTACAGCAGCAGAACACCACTCCAATTAGCAACCCTGTCAGCTCAGAGCAGGAATCTGGGGCTAAAATTTACACAGGATCAGCAAAACTGAACAATAACAGATCAGAAAAATGTCACCTGTTTGATAAATCTCGATTTCAGCTGCAACATGCAGATGGCAGGGTCAGAATGTTTTGACAACATAAGCGCACGGATTCATTCTGTATCAACTGTTCAGGCTGCTGCTGGTGGTGTAATTATGTGGGGGGGATATTTTTTTTTTTGTTATCTAGATCTATTTATTTATTTATTCCAAAACTTTATGGGGGAGATAGTCTTTGCATACTTAGAACCTACTTGCTGCAGCTAATTGAGTAAATGATCACCTGAGTATAAAAGCCTCAAGTTAAACACAGAACATTTTTTTCAAGTCTTTAAGTGATGTTGATTCATGATTTTGTTTTGCATAATGTAGTATATTAGCATTAATCTCTGCAGATAATATTAACCGAGATCCAGAATAAGGTGGCAAGGCTATGACTTGAAATAAACAATGTGTAGCATTTTAAAAAGTCCACCGAATTTATTAACTGCTGTCAAAATATAACATTTTCAAGAAGGCATATGCTCTGTTTGAGAGACATGCATGAAGCTTTTCCAGAAAGTTCAATTGCATATGAACAATTCAGGGGGCTAGTGGAGCACATTTAGAGTTTTAAACGCAGACTTATACATTTGCTCTTTATAAAAAAAGGAGTCATCATCAGTAATAACTACTACACAGTGATGAAGTGAAAAGAGAACTTTGCAGTAGCCTTAACATTAGTGTAGCATTAGATTAGCTCAATAATGCATTCACGTTAAGTTACAGCCAGCAGTAGAAAGGGAGAATAAACCCACTGGGATTTCAGAATAGAAATAAATTAAATATAATATTCAAAATTGCCTCCCTTACAAAACCCTGCTCAAGCCCTAAAAAACAGAGGATACATTAACCCAGGAAGTTCAAAATGGTTGAGGCTTTTCGAGTGAAACGCTGAGTAAAGGTAACCCACTCAAAGGTTAATTGAGCCTCCAAAAAGCATTCATTGACCATCCATACTTTTACATCAAGCCATTTAATATTTTGCAACTACAAAACAGTAAGAAATGAAATAAAAAAAGTTAACTGGTTTAAAATATTGGAAAAATGTGTGATAATATACTCATTCAAAGAGCTTTTGATGAAACTTACATCCCCCTATTCATAGATTTTTTGACTGGAAGAGGCTGCAGGAAGTCAGGATCTGGACAAAGTCCAGCTGAGCTCCCAAAGCTTGTTTTGTTAACATGGAGAGATGGCACACTGTTGGACATGCAGCATTTTTCATAACCGTACAACTGCAAACCTGTACTTTTTGTTTACTGTATTAACACATGCAGAGAATGAAGAAATACTGATAAAGACCTAGAATGATGCACAGGCTTTGAAAACAAATTTTAATTCATTTAAAGGAGATTTAGATACAGTGGGTCACAAAGGATATGCAATAGAATGTGAAAAGGTTCATATATGACAATATTAAAACCACTAACTTTAATGTATTTTATTGGGATTTAATGTAATAGCCCAGTGGAAAATAATAAATAATTGTGAAGTGGACAAAAACAATAAGTGGTTTTAAAAAAAATAAAAACCAGAAAAAGTGTGACATCAAATCCAGGACAATCAATTGCTTTTAGAAGTCTACTAGTTGGCAAATAGAGACGACTTTTGTGATTTCATCTCAGTATATTTGAGAGAATATTAGTGAACAAACAGCATCATGACGTCCAAGAAACACACAGGCAGGTCAGAGATAAGGTTGTGGAGAAGTTGAAAGCAGAGTTAGGTTATAAAATGCTCTCCCAAGCTGTGCTCATCTCATGAAGTACTTTTCAATCTATCACGTGAAAACTGAAGGAGTATTGCACAACCGCAAGCCTACCGAGATATGGCCGTCCCCCTAAATTGACAGGTCGGTTAAAGAGAGCATGAAACAGTGAAGCAGTTTGCTACAAACCATGTAGGAGACACAGCAGACATAGGGAAGCAGGTGTCAGATGGATTTTATTATGGAAAATGCAAAATTTTCCGGAAAAATAACACATATCGTGAGTTAGCAACATAGCAGTGAAACACTGTGATTGGAGCATCATGCTGAGGGGCTGCTGTTGTCCTTCAACAGTGTCAGAGAAGCTGGTCAGAGTTAATGATAAGATAGATGAAGCGAAATGCAGGGCAATGCTTGAAGAAAACCTGTTTGAGTCTGCAAAAGACTTTGGAACCGGAGGGTCGCAGGGCGATGACACTAAGTAGAGCTAAATCCATGCAAATACGTGTGTTAGAAGGGCCCAGTCAAAGTCCAAACCTAAATCCAATTGTGAAATCTTTGACAAGGTTTAAAAAATGATTTTCATTCTTTCTCCATTCAGTCTGACTGAGCTTGAACTATTTTCCAAAGAAGAATGAGCAAAATCATTTTTAGATGCGCAATTTTTCAGGGGTTCTGAAAACCTTGTGTCCTTTTCCTTCGCAACTATGCTCTTCTGTTTGTTCTAGGTGCATAAATACTCTTGCAATGCACTGTATATCCATCAGTGAATGTCTTCAAACTTCTGTGTCTGCTCCAGTGAAGAATGACCAAATAAAAATGTGCTGATGATAATGTTTCTGAACATTAGTTCTTGGGATATTATTGTCACTGCACCATAACAAACCCTTACATTAGAATTTGCCCCCCACTGCCTAAAGTATGCATATAAAAACAACATCCTAAAATCTCTCGGAGAAATTCCCACATCCATCAAACCCACCGTTCACTATGAGAACAACTCCAAATGTGTCAGTGCAGTGGGAGCTCAGCCCCTCTGTTTATATGTGCAGTGACTACTCTTGCACGTTCTCACACAGTTACACTCGCACCCCCCTATACTTTCTCATTTTATAAACATGCAGAGAAACACTACGCACGGTTCAATTTTATTGTACATCAAGCTGGTCAGAATCAGGCGCTGGTCTTACTGACTGAAATCTCCCAGTGGGACCATTTTGTTTTGTAAGGATTTCTTGCTTGACTGTGAAAAAAGAAATCAATTTACATATAACTCCTCTGCAGGAAAGATATGTGTTCTTTGAATTCAATGGACAGTTAATAGTTGCTGTTTTTTTCTGCACACACTGAGTTCTGAATTGTAAAAAGGACGTGTGGAGAAAAGGGACGGAGATAGACCAGTCGATCAGGTTCAGGTTTGACAGGGTCCGTATTTACCTCATGATGAATAACACAAAGCGGCAAATGAACCGTCACTTCTTTGACTTGCATCATTGAAGTTGAATCATGCATGAAGTGCCTTCTATCTGAGGCTCTTAAATGGAAACATAAAAAAGAATAAAAATGTATTTTAACTTAGAGACATCTGAGTTAAAAGATCTTAATCTAATTATAAACAGGATTAATCCGACAACCAAAACAGCATTTGCACTTTTCAGGCTCGTTAAGTGCTAAGTGCGTAGATAGGTCAGATTAGACAGACTGCCAAGTCTGCAGTTCTCCTTTTGAGCCTCCAGCTCCCTGCAGGAGAGAATAGTAACTATACATCAGTGTTTACAAGCGTTTACCTGGAGGGTGGCAGGAAAATACAGTTCTAGTCAGATGTTTACAAATGCTCATGAATGTCAAAGATTAAAAAAAAAACTAGGTATACAAGTTTGAACTGATTGTGGTTCTAGTTTAAACAAGCACCCCAACTAATTATTTAAATCAACTCAACCACAGACATTGTCTTTGTTATCAACCAGCTTCTTGTACAATTATTGCAGGAAATTTAAACACTCTTTTTTGCAGAAATGAAAAACTACATTAAAATTGTTTTGTTACATAACAAATGCCCTGCTTCTAAGCAGAGTCCATACAATTTCAGTAGGGTTGAGGTCTGGGCTGTTGCAGAAGCTTAAAGTTAGCCTGCTTTTTCTTTCCATTGTCTTGTTGGAAAACCCAATATTACTCAAGTGAAGTTAAAAAATGTCATTCTTTTTAATTACTGAATCCTCTTTGTACCATTCACCAGTGTTACTGGCAGGGAAACAGTCCCACAGCATGATGCTACCACCATGTTTGACAGCTGGTACAGTGTTCTAAGGTTTAAACTAGAGACCTGCATCGGGCGGGAAGTCCCGCGGGTCCAGCGGGACCCGACACAAATGTCGCGGGATCGGGCGGGATTTATGTAGTCTCGGGCGGGATTCGGTGGTCAGACGAAAACACATCGGTCCCGACTCCCGAGTGAGAGTGAGGCAACATAACAACAAAGCATGGAGAGTGGTAAGGAGACAGTGGCTTCTGTGGAAAAGAAAATTAGAGAAGGGCAACACAACCTACTGAATAAAGCAGGGAAGTCGGACATTTGGACCCGCTTCAAAATTCAAAAATAAGTAATAATTAACACTGTAATGATTAACTATCACCATTGTAAGAAAAACATTTTATAAACAGCCCAATAAACACCATAACCTGATCTACTTATTCAGCTACTTTTCCTCTTGCGCGCGTCAAGTGACATACTGCGGCCTTTCAGCGCCTGTCAATCTAGTCTCGCTTGGCCTCGGAGCGCTGAAGAAAAGGTAGGGGGTTGGGGGTTCTCGGGATCGGGCGGGAGCGGTCAGAAAAGCCACGGGATCGGGCGGGAGCGGGATTGAAAAATCAGTCCCGTGCAGGTCTCTAGTTTAAACCTCACCTTGACTCCTGCAGACTTACTTATTGTCATTATGGCTAAATAGCTCAATCATTAACTTAAAAATTTCATCAAAACTGTCATGAAGTGGATATAACAGACTAAAATGAACCCTCTATAAAGGCCTCTGGACCTCCATCCAATTGATATATAGAGAATGCTTAATAGCAGTGCCTGTCCCAAGACATAATTTTAGCCATCAGCAAGTTCACGTATTATCTGGCTCAGTATTTGAGCCTTATCTTGGCAGAATTGGTAGTTGATTTAAATTTGTTGGTTTCCTGACACAAAACCATTTTAAAAGCATAGTCCATACATTTCCACTAGGGTTAAGGTAGGGGCCTTTCAAGAAACTTACTTTTAGCTTGCTTGATGGAATGTTTTATGTTTAGATGAGCCAAAGACTAAGAACACTGTACCAACTGTAAAGCACGGTGGCGGCAGCATCATGCTGTGAGGCTGTTTTGACACCAGTGATACAGGTGCATTGCACAAAGTCAGTGGAATAAGGAATAAGGACGACCACATAAACATTGGCTGAGTAAAACCAATATGAACAAGGGTTAAATGAGCTCTTCTATTTCTCCCTAAAGAGGCGTTCAAAATTACAGCCAGAATCATGTCAAAACATGAGGCTAGCTAAGCAATTAATGAAATAATGAAGGTATAAAAAAATATAGAATACATTCGGTCTTGTGCACCCAATTCAAATCATTGTATAATCAATCCTATCAGGAGAAAGAGCTGTTCAAACCTATAATTAAAAGCCCAAAATTAATATGAAATTCACGCTGATAAGTAAATGTAAACGTCTGACCAGAACAGTACACTTTGTTGTTCGCTTAAATAAAAATAAAAAATAAATTCTGGCTTTTCTTTATCTATTCTCTGTCCTTTCCCCACCTCCATAATCCCAAGTGTGTGTTTTAAAGTGTTTGAACATACGTCGTCAAAAGCTGAGTAACCGTAACAACATTAAATCATCACTCCCATCTCTTCACTAGGTTTTTTTTAAACCATCTTAGACAAAATGGGCTTTATTTATTTTTTAGAGTCATTTGTTCCACAAGTCCACCAGCATTGTCTTCCTTGTAATAGTTATCACCATATCATACAAAGTAGCACAAAACTGTTTCCATAAAAACAGAAATAGACAAATACTCGGACAGATCATTTGGTACAACATACATATCCAATACATAACAACTTCACTATGTTTGCCTCTTTAAAAAAAATCAGATACAATAAAAATATGATCTTACTGTGTTTTCTCTGTGATTTCCTTCTTTGTGTTAAAGCTGTGACTGGTGGATGCATTGAAAGGGAAGATTCTGCACATAAACACCTTCCTGAGCAACCACAAACTGCAGGTTCATGCACAATGGGCATGCTGTTTTACAATGGATGCACTATATATCAAAAAAGATACAAGGATACAGAGCTGGAGTCATACATATCTCCTGGTGTCCCTCCTGCACAGTATCTTTTTGAATGACCTCCTGAAGTCGTTGTTAAAAACGGTGTAAATCAGAGGGTTCAGAGCACTGTTGCAGTAGCCAAACCAGAAGAAGAACTTGAACAAGGTGGGAGGCACGGGGCAGGATTCACAAAGAGTCATCAGCATATAAGTAAAGAAAAAGGGAAACCAACAAATGACAAAGACACCAATGACCACTGCCAGGACGAAGGTGAACCGTTTCTCACGGTTTTGCCGGCCTTTCCAGCGGCTGCCTTTGGTGTTCGGCTCTTGCTTTTGGATGTTGGAGTCCCCTGGTTTGATTTGACTCAGTCTGGGTTTCCCCTTGTTTGCTTTCTTTCTAATGGAGCATGGATTGTTCACTTTATGGTCAGAGGATGATGACTCCTCAAGATCCACTCCGTTGATCTCACCTTTTACCTCTTCTGCCTTTCGATCTCCTCCCACTCCCTCCTGCAGCTCTATGGCCTGTTCACCGTTCAGCTTCTCATGACAGAGGCGATCCTTGGCATCGCCTGCACCGTTTTCCTTCCGGTTCACAGCAGGAGTGTTGGCTGGCTTCAACACAGCATTTGGCCTCTGGTCTCCAGGTGGCGTCCGTGTCCTTTTTTTGGCGATTTGGTAGATCCGCACGTAGACCAGCACCATGATGACACATGGTAGGAAGAAGGAGCCGATGCAGGAGGAGATGACGTACCATTTTTCGGTATTGATCTTACACGCAGGGAATTTCTCGCTGTTTTCTTTCTCCATGCTGATCAGGGGTGGGAACGAGATAACTGCTGCGATGACCCAAACAATGAAGATGATACACTTGATGCGGCGAGGTGTCCTCTTCAGGTTGTACTCTATGGCCTGTGTGATAGACCAATAGCGGTCTAAGCTGATCGCACAAAGGTGAGCGATGGAGGCGGTGCAGAAGAGAACATCGAGCGCAAGGTAAATCTCACACCACACCTCGCCAAAGTACCAGTATCCCATGAGCTCATTGGCCAGGGAGAAAGGCATCACGAGGGTGGCCACCAGAATGTCCGCTGAGGCCAGAGACACCAAGAATAAGTTCTGTGGGGCTCTCAAGGCCCGGCTTGTAAACACAGCAATGACCACCAGGACGTTACCGAACACTATGAGCAGGATCATGAAGCCCACCAGCACACTGAGTGGCAGGGCTATCTGTAGGCTGTAAGGGGCCAAGCTCGAGAAGTTCTGGAAGGTGTTATTGTCATCCTCCATGGTAGCAGATTGGCCCACTTCCTGTGAGAGTTCACCTGAGGTTAACAAATATCATCCACCAGGAAGGACAAAACTAGTGGCTCACAGCAGAGCTGAGAGAGGAAGAGACTGAATCACTTCTCTGAGGCTTTCTCGGATTTTTCCTCCTCATTGTGAGGGATGTTTTAAAAAAATCACTTTATCTGAAAAAATAACAAGGAAAATAGAAATTATTTATCATATTTGGAAAACAAATTGTATAATCTTATTATCAGTGCTTCTAATATATTTAGCTCAGATTATAGGTTGGCACGTCTGTATGGGTAAAACCGAAGTATATATAAAGAAAAATTATCCTACCTGAGACAAAGAGCGATGACGGTGCCTCCCCAGTGCCAGGACACCAAAATACTGCAAACCGGTAACTTCTTTAGGCAAATGAGGAGGAGGCAAAGAAGATCCATGAGGCGGATGGAGCGTTTACTCTGCGCCTCCTGTCTCTCCACTCGCAATGGTCTCTGCGCTGCATCTAGTTGCGCTCGGCAGCGGACCTAATAGAGCGCTAATCATGTTATCCCGGGCGCTGCCGTGTTACTGTCTGCGTGTGGAGTTTCTCTCCTTACTGCTCGCTAGAGCGCCACTCCCTCTCCTTATAGCCCGCACGTTGCAAAAAGAGTCCCGCTCGCCGGGTCACCGTGCGTGGATGCGTCTGCAGGAGTGTCAAAACTGGCACGCTGCGCCGCCGTGGTTGTCTGACAACAGCAGCATCAGCTGGGGAGGCGTTTTAAATGACAGGAGGCTGGGGGAGGAGGAGGAGGTGGTCAGGATCATGTTTCCTCGTGTTGCTGTCAACGAAAACATTTAAAACACATGGACATGTGGGGACTGGAGACATAAGGACAAACGCGGCGCGCAACCAGGTTTTACCAGGTTCACGTGCATGTGGCCCTAAAAAAAAAAGTCAAAGAAATCTTTCAGCAAAAATATAAACTTTATTTACAAAGACTTCTCAGAATGTATTCTATAATAAATACATAGATTCAATAGGAAAGCTGTGTGTGTACTCAAATCTAAAAGAAAAACAAATATACGTGTTCAAAACCTATTTCAACCACATACCCTGGATTTACCAAGATGCATCAGAAAATGCAGTCTATAAATGTAGTAAACAATAAATAAATGAATAAATAAATGAATAAAAATGTATTATAATGGTAATTTAGACCCGGATAACCAAAAACGTGACCAAACAAACCAAGTGTATGTGAAACAAAACTACAACTAATAACAATATTTTTTGTAATTATTAAAATATAAATAAATATAATTATTTTTCAAATCTGTAAGTGTCAAAACTCACAACCAAATGAACACAAACTATTTTGGCAAGAATATAGCATGCATTTGTCAAAATAATTCAATTCAATTCAGTTTATTTATATAGCGCCAATTCACAACACATGTTGTCTCAACGCACTTCACAAAAGTCAGGTACATACATTACAATTAATCTTAACCATTGAACAGTGCAGTCAGATTCAGTTATTTATTCAAATTGGATAACAAGTTTTTTCTGTCTAAGGAAACCCAGCAGATTGCATCCAGTCAGTGACTTGCAGCATTCACTCCTCACAGGTAGACACAGAGTCAGGTCAGGTGTAGCTTCTAGGAAGAGAAAAGAGAGAGAACAAAGTTAAAAGCTGAAATAACAGCAAATAATGCAAAATTGAAGAGTAGTGTGAGAAAGTAGCGAAGAGGGTGAAAGTGGTCATTATGTCCTCCAGCAGCCTAAGCCTATAGCATCATACCTACAGAGATAGCTCAGGATAAACTAAGCCACTCTAACTATTAGCTTTATCAAAAAGGAAAGTTTTAAACCTAGCCTTAAAAGTAGACAGTTTGTCCATCTAGAGCCCACTGACGGCCATTGTTATACTAAAAACCACAACGACTGGGATACCTCTCTCTGTCAGATTGACCATAACCATTAAAATAGGTAGTCTAAAAAAAAATAGTCATAATACTTAATGAAAACAAATTAATAATAAGATGTAATCAAATAAGGGCTGCACGGTGGCGCAGTTGGTAGCACTGTTGCCTTGCAGCAAGAAGGTCCTGCTTTTTGCATGGATTTTGCATGTTCTCCCCGTGCATGCGTGGGTTCTCACCAGGTACTCCGGCTTCCTCCCACAGTCCAAAAACATGACTGTTAGGTTAACTGGTCTTTCTTAATTGCCCTTAGGTGTGAATGAGAGTGTGCATGGTTGTTTGTCCTGTATTTCTCTGTGTTGCCCTGCGATGGACTAGCGACCTGTCCAGGGTGTACCCTGACTCTCGCCCATAGACTACTGCAGATAGGCACCAGCTCCCTCCTGACCCACTATGGAAGAAGCGGTATAGAAGACGAATGAATGAATGAAAATAAGAGCCTTAGCATACCAAAAATCATCAGTAGGTTTTAAAAACTGAACTTGTTTTTTAAGGCAGGCATTTTTTGTAGTGCAGCTGCAACTTGATTCTGTTACTAAGCAGCAGCCAGATCTACACCATATGAACATCACCACAAGCCTTCTATATCTTGGCCCAGAACTTCAGCCATCATTTTAGACCTTAAGAAATAAAAAACGCATGAAAGTCCCTGAGAGTGTGACCTCAGACTGATTTCTGTAGTCTGATGCTTATTTATTCTCAGTGTGCGAAGTCTGCAGTGTATTTAGAACAGCATAAAACAGAACTGAAAGACTTTATTGGAAAAAAAACACATTAGGAGACACAACATAAAGTCGTTAAGATTGTGAAATAATAAACTTCTCCTGCTTTCCAGAGCTGAAATTTATGTCCTGCTGGTTCTTTTACCAAGACAGTCAACAGCAGTGATGTTTTCATACCACATGTGCTACAAAATAGCCAGAGGTTACTATGATCTACAATCATAGTATTAATATTCTTGATGTTTTTATTAATTATCAGCATTGTTATGTAGCTTTGACAAATTCTGCAAAGCAGTTAACCTGATGTTTGAAGTCAAATATTAAATTTTACAAGACAGCTGTCTTAAACGTCCCTTTGTTGTCCACCAAGATCATATGTACCTGTGAAACAAATTCCCCAGTGTTTACTTTGTATACAGAATAAAGATGTGTCAGGTGATGGGTCACAACTATCCTAAGGTCAGGATAAAAATTAGGTTTACAAATGCTGATTTCCACCCAGTGTTTCTTAGACCAGCATGTTTCTTCTGTTTTCTATTAAATCAACTAAGGGTAAAGACAAACTGATCTACTTTGCTGTTCCGTGTCAGAGTGTCCTCAAAACTGCAACCCATTCTTTCTAAGAAAGTTGTACTGTGTTGCATTTTTCCTCCAGAGTTGAAATAACTCCTGTAGGGAGGACGTGGAGAAGAATATGTGTGAAGGCAGGGTGTAAGCACTACATGTGTCCTCCAAATGTGGCGTGTGCTGTGTGGAAATGCTGCCAGTCTTTCACTGGTTCTGCTGCTGCCGCTCTAAAGGTTTGCAAATATGATAGGGGCCCATAAGGTTTGCATGGACAAAGGACGTATTACCCCAAAAAGTATTGAACATGTTAGATTAAAAATACATGTTTTAGTGTGAGGTTTACATTTTTAGGCTTTAGGGTTTTTTTCTGTTTGGGTTTTATCATGTGCTTTTTACTAGGAGCTCTAAAGTAAAATATTTTTCAGGAATGACTGTGGACAGCCTTGCATAAACACTCTGTGACATCAGTTGTTGCAGCAGATGCCACCAATATACACTGACCGCCCACTTTATTAGGTACACCTTGCTAGTACTGGGTTGGACCCCTTTTGCCTTCGCAACTGCTTTAATTCTTCATGGCATAGCTTCAACAAGGGGCCAGAATCAATCCTTTTTGATTTTGGTTCATATTGACATATATAGTTTCATGTAGGACTTGCAGATTGGCTGCCACATATTCATGATGCAAATCTTTTGTTCAACCACATCCCAACGCTAGTCTGTTAGATTGAGATCTGGAGACTGTGGACCCCTTTGGAGCACAATGGACTCATTATCATGTTCAGGAGTGAGATGATTTGAACTTTTTGACATGATACATTATCCTACTGGAAACAACCGGAAGATGGGTACACTTTGGTTATAAGGGGGTGGACATGGTTACCCAATGTACTCAGGTAGGTCGTGGCATTTACATGATGCTCAGTTGGTTCTAAGGGATCAAAGGCCCCACAATGGTGCCCCACATAATTATACCTCCACCATCGCCAGTGGCCTGAACCAAGGTAGGATCGATGTTTACCCCAAATTCTGACCACTACCATATCAGGGGTTGAAATCAAGACTCTATGAACCAGGCAAAGTTGTTTTTTTCCAATCGGTTACTGGAATACTGGAGCCTCCAGTTTATTTTGCACAATTAGAAGTTAACATTTTTAAATCTTTGAGTTAAAATGGAAACCCAGTGGGATATACTAATTCCTGTGCTCAGTGGCCAGCTAACTACTATTAGTTACCTAAATTAATGCAAGTGTATTTTGTCAATTTTTGTGAGCCTGTGCATAGTGTAGCCTTAGTTTCTTGTTCCTACCTGATAGTAGTGGTACCCAGTGTGGTTGTCTGCTGCTGTAGCCCATGTGCGTCAAGGTTAGATGTGTTGTGTGTGTTCAGAGATGGTTTCTGCATACCTTGGTTCTTATGAGTGGTTATTTTGAGCTACTTTTCCTTCTTGAACCAATCTGCCCATTCTGCTCTGACACCAACAAGGCATTTTTATCAAAACATCCGCACAACTTGCTTTTAATGGAATGCAGCCCTTTTTATACCCCTGTGCTTTGTCAACTTGTCTGCCATCACATAGGCAAATTTATTATTCAATTCAATTCAGTTTATTTATATAGCGCCAATTCACAACACATGTCGTCTCAAGGCACTTCACAACAGTCAGTTACATACATTCCAATTAATCCTAATCATTGAACAATGCAGTCAGATTCAGTTATTTATTCAAGTTGGATAAAAAGTATTTCTGTCTAAGGAAACCCAGCAGATTGCATCCAGTCAGTGACTTGCAGCATTCACTCCTCCCGGATGAGCATGTAGAGACAGTGGACAATCACTGGCATTGACTTTGCAGCAATCCCTCATACTGAGCATGCATGTAGCGACAGTGGAGAGGAAAAACTCCCTTTTAACAGGAAGAAACCTCCAGCAGAACCAGGCTCAGTGTGAGCGGCCATCTGCCACGACCGACTGGGGGTTAGAGAGAACAGAGCAGAGACACAAAGAGAACAAAGAAGCACTGATCCAGCAGTACTTTCTATGGGAAGGAAAGGTAAATGTTAATGGATGTAGCTCCTTTAGTCGTTTCACCTAGAAAGAAAGAACAGATAAACTCTGAGCCAGTTTTCAATGTTAGAGTCTGAAGAGAGCACATAGAGTTAGTTACAGTAAAAGCTCAGTCAGTAGCTATGTCTAGGAGAGAGAAAGGGTTAAACACTGAAAGACAGGGCCAAGTGGATCATCGGTAGAGGGTGAGCATTAAGTTGTTGCCAGCAGAAGCTTGGAGGATTCCCCTCTCCAGAAAGGTGTTACAGGTAGACACAGAGTCAGGCCAGGTGTAGCTTCTAGGAAGAGAAAAGAGAGAGAACAAAGTTAAAAGCTGAAATAACAGCAAATAATGCAAAATTGAAGAGTAGTGTGAGAATGTAGCGAAGAGGGTGAAAGTGGTCATTATGTCCTCCAGCAGCCTAAGCCTATAGCAGCATAACTACAGAGATAGTTCAGGATAACCTAAGCCACTCTAACTATAAGCTTTATCAAAAAGGAAAGTTTTAAGCCTAGCCTTAAAAGTAGACAGTTTGTCCATCTAGAGCCCACTGATGGCCATTGTTATACTAAAAACCACAACGATTGGGATACCTCTCAACAAACTGTTTGGATATCTGCTTCAAGTTTTCTGTAAAGTCACAGCAACTTTTTGGCGCCCTGTCTCCCCCGCGCGATGTGACGTCACTCACACCTGTTCCCACGGAAACGCAAAGGTGTTTTACGCACCGACCCTGCTCACCCAGTTCACAGCAAGCAGCGATAATTGACATTGAGGCATTCCGGCTGAAAACACAGCTTTAATGGATTATTAGAAATTCAGTCGCCTCTGATGAACCGCTGCAGCAGCCATAAACCGGAAAATATTTCACAAATGTGCAAGGAGGCTTTTAGCTGGAGCGCTGAATATTCACATCGCCCACCCCATTAAGCCCAGAGGCAGAGAGAGAGATTAGCACAGGCTGATGTATCCCAGGATGTTTCCCTGTTCTCTGTGTTCAGGAGCCGCTTTGACAGACTGTTTGTGGACAAACACGCATGTGTCGAGGCGCTGGTTGATGCGTAAGGTCGCACACAAAGCGCAAGGATACAGTGACACCTGTCGTCTCCGACCTGAGCGTCGGCTGCAGGAGCTCAGTTCCTGGTGAAAATAATAAACTCTACAGGAGGAGGAAGTACAGATCAGATAGTTCCCGAGCGGCTTTTTGCTATTGTAAGAATAAAAAAGGCCACAGATCAGAAGAAAAATAGGAGTAAATAATCAGCCTGCCAGAACTTTCTTTTACGTTTTTGAAAATGCTTTTTGGTGGTTAAAAGAACGAAAAGAAACACAGGCTGTTATTTAGGTTAATGCTGGAAAAATGTCACCCTTTCAACTTTCAGATAATCTTTTGTTGACCAGCAGGGGGCGGTGTTTACCTGGAATGTTTCATTTTCAGAAGGTAAAACTCCAGTTCTAGAGCTCGTCAGTGTCAGAAAATACAAGTACATCTAAAACAATTAGAATATAGTAAAAAATATAGACTTATTACACAGTGAAATATTTCAAGTCACTGTATCTTGTAATTTTGATGACTCTGCTTTATACATAATGAAAACTCAAAATTCAGTGTCAGAAAATTTGAATATTACACAAGATCAATAACAAGATATTTTAAACTGAAAGGTCAGGCTTCTGAAAAGTATGTTCATTTCTATGACTCAATACTTGCTTGGGTCTCCTTTTACCCTAATTGCTGCATCAATGCAGCGTGACGTAGAGATGATCACCCTGTGGCACTGCTTAGGTGTAATGGAAACCCAGGCTGCTTTGATATCGGCCTTCAGATCATCTGCATCGTTGGGACTGGTGTCTCTCATTTTCCTCTTGACAAAAATCCATAGATTTTCTATGGGGTTCAGGTCAGGTCAGTTTGCTGGCCAATCAAGCACAGTAACCCCTTTGACACTGAACCAGCTTTTGGTACCTTTGGCAGTATGGGGAGGTGCCAAGTCCTGTTGGAAAATGAAATCAGCATTTCCTTGAAGCTAGTCAGCCGAACGACTTATCAAGTGCTCTAGAATTTCCTTGTGGATGTTATTGGGAAAAGTGGAAAGAAAATAAAAAATAAGAAAATAAATAAAAAATAAGAAAATAAAATTTGACATGCCAAATGTCACCGCAAATCATCCATGACTGTGGAAACTTCATACTAGACTTCAAGCCACGTGGATTCTTTGGCTCTCCACTCCTCCAGATACTGGGACCCTGATTACCAAATTAAATACAAACTTTACTTTTATCTAGAAACAAGACTTTGGACCACTGAGCAACAGTCTAGTTATTTTTCTCCTTAGCCCAGGTAAGACGCTTATGAAGTTGTCTCTGATTCAAGATAGGATCTGTCGGTGCATAGTAGCTCTTGGGCTGACTCCAGACTCACTCCACTCCTTGTGAAGCTTCTCAAATGGATTTTGCTTGACAATCCTCTAAAGGCTGCAGTTATCCCTGTTCCTGGTGCGCCTTTTCCTACCACTTTTTCCTTCCAATCAACTTTCTTCTAACATGCTTGAATCCAGCTCTGTGGACAACCAGCTTCTTTAGCAATTACTTTTTTGATGTACCCTCCTTGAGGGTGTCAATGACTGTCTTCTGGATATCTGTCAAGTCAGCAGTCTTCCCCATGATTGTGTAGCCTGCCGACCCGGACTAAGATATTTTAATTTTCTGAGACACTGGATTTTGGGGTTTCATTAGCTGTAAGCCATTACTGACAAAGTTACAAAAAAATTAAAGCTTGAAATATTTCTCTCTATGTGTACTGACTATATATGAGTTTCACTTTACGAAATGACAAAAAATATTCAAATGTTTTCAGATGTTATGACATGGAAACAAAGTAGTGCAGAAAGTCGAAGTGGTAGGAAAATAATACATGGTTCTCAAAATCATTTTCAAAAATTATCTGACTTGTGGTGTGGAATCCATTTATGTTCCCCCCTTCACTCTAATAAAATCCATTGCAACCGATTGCCTTCAGAAGTCACGTAAATAGTAAACAAAGCTCACCTGTGTGTAATTTAAGTTTATAATACATTCACCCGCCTCAGAGGTTTGTTAGAAACCAATGGTGAACAAGCAGCATCATGAAGACCAAGGAACACAACAGACAAGTCAGGGATAAATCTGTGAAGGACTTTAAAGTAGGCTTAGATTATTAAACAATATCTCAAGCTTTAAACATCTCAGAGAACTGTTCAATCCGTTATTTGAAAATAGGAGTATGGCAAGATTACAAATCTACCAAGACACGCCCATCCACCTAAACTGCAAGGTGTAGGATGAACTGTATTATTTCTGTGAAGGATTTAATTAAACAGTTTTTTACTGCAACTATCACTGTTTCACAAATGCTAATAAAAATAAGTGGTTATTGCAATAGAGCAAAAACTTAAGCTGAGACCATTTGAATTAGTCTCTGCATTTATGACTACTGCAGCTACTGTTATGTTTTAAACATGGCTGCCACATTAGATTTGAAGCAACTGGTTAGGGAGAAACCTGACTTTTTTACTTGGAATTCAGACTTAAGGGGAGCTTCCCGTTTATTTTTTCCAACTTGTGAATTTCATCTGAGTAAAACTGGTAAACACAAATAAAACTGCACCCTTGACCAAACATGCAATGCCAATTCAGAAAACCAGTCATATATACTAACTGCTGTGCTCCTTGACAAGCTGAATACTATTAACTATATTAGCCAATACCAGTGTATTTGTTTTACGTTGTATGTATGTTAACAGTAAAAGCTAATTTTTTACCAACTTAGATTGTACAGTAGCATCTATGTGTAACAACGAATGAGATACAAACTGGCAGATTAATAATAAAGTTTGTTATTGTTACTCTATGTTTTAAATGTGGCAGCCGTATTGGATTTTAAGGTCAGTGTTTTAGTGAGAAATCGCTGACTTAATATTGTCCTGTTCAATTTTTTCCCAGACCTGAACTTGAAATTTCTCAACAGCTGAATAAAAATTGAATACACAATTAAAACACAGAACAAAACATGCAGTGCCAACAAAAACTAACATTTTTCTCAAGCTAATCTCAGCTGATTATACTGATTTTGGTTTTAAAATGTCTGTGTGTATGGTGGTAAGTCTTATTTGAAGAGTTGGTACTTCTAATAAAAAGTTTAAGAACTCCTACTCTAAACAGATATCAACAGACACGTTAACAATTTAAGTATTCAACCTGGCAGCAGGTTTTTAATCTGAACACCCCAAAACAAAAATCTGTTGACAAAAATGCCTCTTCCCTCACAAAACAACAATGCGAGTCAGTTTTGGTGGAATTCCCCTTTAATGCCACAGACGCGTGAAACATAAGCTTAATGCACATCCACCTTGTAGCATATTAGCATTATCTTCCAATGCAGTCTTTGTCTTCTTATAAAACTCTTCACATAACAGATTTTGTAATACCAGGTCTACAGATTACTGTACAGAGTAAAAGAAAAACAAAAATGATAAGACAGAGCAAAACTAGAATCAAATTTACATTGTAATGACCAGTTGCTTGTAATCAAGTACAGTCAGTGGCCATAGACACGAGAATTAGCCAAACACATGAAAAAGACCATTAAGGCTGCTCGTCAATGTAGATTAAGTAGGAAAAGCCTTGGCACAATGCTTCGACACCCTTTGCGATATACAAAAAGGGAGCATTTGCCAGTACACCAAATAGCCACTAAGTTCAGTAAGCAACAGGGCCTGATTCTGACCCGGACAGACAGACCATGTCAGGTGTGTTCCAACATGCTTGTTGCCTGTACAAAGGAACCAGGTGATTAAATGTGAAGTTGCAAGATGCAGGAACCAAAAACAAAGCAAAATGAGCAAAATGTCTGATTCTGTGAGAATAGAAAAATAAACCCAAACACCATCTATTTTGGACGGACCAGTATGCAAAAGACCGTCACATCACTCAGGCTGAGCCCCTAAACAAACATTCTACCATTGGGCAAATGCTCTCCCGTCGTCCTCAGCCTTCAACATGTTGCAACATTGCACGTAAAAAATAAAAAGGGAGAAGATAGAGAATGTAAAACCGGGTCAAAGCACTCACGCTGCATACCTAATGCACCTCACTGCTGAGTACTTGAAGGCATTTTTCCACACAGCTCAAAGTAAATACACAAAAAAAGAAACTCCCAAAGCTTGTATATAAAACCCAGGAATGCAATGCCTCTGGTGTCGTTGAGCGTGAACACAGAAAGCCCTTTTTACAACTGTTCTGTCTTTTTTCTGACAGTCTTGTACTAGAACTGCGTTTGAGCTCAAATATGCACCTTTGTTTTGTTGCTTCACGTCCGAACAATTTGATCTGTTTAACCCATTGAGACTCAGAGTAAAAAACAAAACCCAAAGCGGCCAGACCCTCGGTAGGTCACCAGGTGAAGCATCAGCATCGTGGGAGTGGATGCTTTGTCCCGTCTCCTCAGTCAGCCTGATCTGTGTATGTTTGAGTCAATGAAAAGCAGCAACAGGTTCTGCTGGTAAATTAGAAGCAGCGTCTCCCTCCCACAGATCTGACACAACCTCTCGATCAGCTCAGCACACGGCCTGGCCCGCTAAAACAGCAAGCTGCTGCAAGGAAAGTGGACACGAACCTCCCAACACAAAACTGAATTAAGACTCTACGAACTGGGGAGAAAAACATATTCAAATAATGACCTTTTGTAAGGATTTTTAATGTACAGTCACTTGAAAAAAAAAAGTAATATACATTTAATCGTTTAAGGGGAAAAAAAAAAACACTTCATGAATAATTTTTTTTTTTTTAAATTAACAATGCTTTTTTAACTGCAATAAGCCATTTTTCCAGGCAATGGAGAAAGCAGGATATGGGAGTTTAAAAAACATTTTTACAGCCCAAGACAGCAAAGCTCATTTAATAATCGACGGGGTTAAATTTCACCAAAGTTACTCGTAAATTCTGAGACTGCCAAACTCGACATTTATATTCAATTGATACAAATTTATATGATAAACCATTAAAAGAAAAAAAAAAAAAGAGAAAGTACAAGAAAATACCCTCAAGATTAAAGGGGGGCCTTTGTGTGCCCGCCGGGATACAGAGGATGCCAATATCTTTAAAAAAAAGTGCATGAAGCAGCAGCATTGCTGGGACAGTGTGGCACAAATCATATCTTTAAATAATCATAAATGGATATAAGTCTAGGGAGTACTTTCAGTTGTGTTAGGATTACGACACTCTGTCAAGCAAAAGAGAGGAGCACAAAGGATTTAAAAAGAAAAAATAAAGTGTCATGGAGGAGTTACCTGTCAATGTTTTTATTATCAAATCTTTGTGAAGCTCCGACACTCACCAACTAGATCCAGAGATTCAGAAAACGTATTTTTAATAATGCTCGATATGTCGGTCAATGGTCAACTGGACGACAGCTGTGAAGTCCAACACTGGAGATAATATCAAACAAGTAAACATAACTAAAAATTGCACCCAAGGCAACAACCAGAAATTGTATAAATGTATAAAACACCACCCCTGAACCCTCCCCCTTCCCAATAACAAGCAGGAGCCACCTCCCCCACTCCTTCCTGGGGAAACAAAAAGTCCAAGTAGCCCCCACCTCTTCCTCTCCCCTCCACAGACATGATTATGATTGGCATTTATTGTATGTATGCAACACTAGCTCAATGCCGAACACCTACTGCTGCTATTTGTTAAAAAGGATCTTCAAATTTTACAACCGATATCGCTTGCATGACAGAATGATGCAACAGGTACACTTAAAAAAAAAAAACAAAAATAGAAAGTATAAACAGTAGTAATAAAAACACTTTTGAAATAATTTATGTCTTTGTATTTCATGGAGAATGGTGTTTAGAAATGAGCCACCGGGTCACTCTAAACATAGGCACAGTTTTTAAAAGAAAAAACATTTAATGGTAAAAAATAAAAAGGGGAAAAAATAACAGACGTTTGTTCTTTAGGGTCAAGGAACAATTAACATAAGTTATGACCAGCAAAGATTACGTAAAAAAAAAAAAAAAGCAAAATATAAGATGACAGAGTTTAAAATTACAGCAGCAGCAGTAAACGCGAAGTTCTAAAGACTTGTTTTTGCATACAATTGTATCCTTGCTCACATAATAGATGTGGTAATTACTGTAAATACATTGGCAATGGGATTATGGTTTAAAAAGCTGAAGGACTTGCCTCTGAGCTCACAGTCACTCGATACATTAAACTTTATATATCTTGAGTTTTGGCAAACACGTGGAGGTGGGGTTTTCCTCGTTTTATGATCCGGAATGAAAAGTGAGCAGGTTTTGGTGGCTGGGGTCATAAATGACCCGGATCGACTCTGGAGAAACACAGAAGTATCCAAAGGTTTGTTTTTATTTCTGCCAGAGGACTGAGAACAAAACGCGACCCTCGTGCGCGTCGCTCCCCCGTTGTTATTTGCCCCCCCCCACCAACGCTGATTGCAGCGAGTCTGTTTTCGTTACAGTGTATGAGACACAAAATGGGAGGGCAGGCAGGCGAAGGGGAGCAGAGTAAAGCCGAGGGTTTGGAGTTGCGCTTGAAGTGGCACTAAGCTGCTCTTGGCTCAGACCATGGCACGATATGGCCCCTGCATCTTGAGGAACTGGATGATGAAAGAAGGGCCTCCCGCAACGATCTGGGCTGGCAGGTGGGTGAGGGGACAGTTCTCGATGCTCATAATGCACAGCTTGCTGCAAAGGGCCAGCTCAAACGGGAGGCTGTGCAGGTTGGGGTTGTCGTTGAGGTACAGTTCCTCCAGATTCTCCAGTGTGCCTAAGGACAAACACAGGGCAGTGATTTATTAGCAAGATGCTAAAATCTAAATGAGAAGCCTGATGAGCCTCATAAGATGATATATAACCATTGGACCAGTTTAGCAAAAGTTCTGCACCACAGGTCGGCTTTATCATCTTAATGTTTCACAAATTTTTTAAACACCACAATGTTGAAGTTCGCAGTGTCGCAAAGGGCTGTTTAATTGCTTCACAATGTTTCAACTAAAGATTAAAATGATGTTTGTAGTAATGGGAAATACTGACCGATCTCCTCGGGAAGGTGCTGCAGCAGGTTCTCTCCCAAACCAAGGTGAGTCAGGTTGGTGAGGTGGCCGATGCCTCTTGGTAATGTGGTGAGCTGATTATTTGTCAACACCAATTTCTGATACGAAAGAAATGACATTTTAAATTAAGAAATGCAATATCAGCACTAAAAAAAGATCACATTGAAAAACAAATCCAGTCTGACCACCACAAGTAAGTTCTGTACTTATTGAACGATTACTGAGAGAAAAATGGTCGGAATCAATGAGTGATCGGATGGTTGGCAACTCAAAAATCCGTTCTTTTTCTGATCTGTGAACAAATCACGTTTTTTTTTTTTTTATCTTAAATGCACAATGGATTTTTTTTTTACAGGGTTGGCTCAATTATTGAGCAGAATGAGTGGTCCTTTAAGCAAATGGCATGTTTTAGACACTGTATACTCCAGTTAACGATTATTTGATTACTTTAGTTGGCGATTATTTCAATAATCGACTAATCCAATTAATTGTTCAGGCTTATTTTGGTCCCTTTAAAAGCTGGTAGCACATGTTAAGAAGCTGAACTCAAACCCTTCACTACTTCTAGTGGTATGTGTGTCACTCCAGGCCATTGTGGAAATGAATAACCAGAATGGATTTTAAGGGAAATGCACTGATTCAGGATGTTTCCATAGAATCGTTTATGGTGTGATGTATGCTGAAAGACTGACCCAAACACCTTCCCGTAGCCAGGTTCGCAGTGCACAGTGGCATGTGGTAGAGAAAAACTAATAAACAATGGCGACGCGTCTTTTTTTGTAAGGCATGAAGCCCAAAGAAGACATCTTCTCAAAATCACTCGGATAATTTCTTAGATAACTGTGCATGAAATAACACTGAGAAAAAAACTATGAATATGATTAAATTCTGTTTTCTACACAGCATCTGCTTCCTGTATTTACATTTGCTTCGCCCGCCCTGGACACATATGACCAGTAAACAGATTGAATGTTGCAGTGTGGTTTGGTCACAGATTTTTGTTCGCTTGGAGTTTTCTTTGTGTGAAAAGAAACCGAAACCACTGGAAAAAGATTGAGCGAAATTAACGATCTATGGGTGTGAAAACAGCCGGCAACTCACAAGTGTGTAAAGCAGAGAGAGAAAAGGAGGTCTAGTTGTGAAAATATAGGCCATGGTTTCTAAAACAAAACTATAGTGGATGACTCTGCCCCAGCGATCACACTTTACAACTTATTTAGTCACCATATGAAAAGGTGCAACTCTTAAAAACTTTAAAATAAATTTGAAAAGAAATTCTTTGTACCTTTATAGCAACAGGGAAGCAAATGAGAGCTACGAGTGGCATCAGCCAGCTGCAGTCTTGTCTGTTCCATCCACTTTAAAAGTGGTTAATGGTAGACACACCCCTGGAGGTTATGATGGTTTTAATTTGCATCTTTATACACAAGTGCTACAATACATTCTAACATCAACTAACTGTTTATATCCCTTAAAATGGTTTTGAGGAGAGTGTTTAATCTTGCCACCTTTACAATCAGCTGTAGGCAAAAGTCTGCACTTCACTTAATTCATTTATTTAAATTTTCCACTAAGGTTAGCTAACTGTATTAATGTATTTGAGTGTAAATAATGTAAAGCATCATGGGAGGCTGGGTTTTAATGTTACATTTGCAAAGTGTCTGTCTTAATCTTATAACACTGTAAGGACATGTGATCCTTTTTATGAAAATGCCCTTTTATTTTAAATTGTATTTTAAATTTTAAGCATTTCACATGCTTTAATTGTTTTCTGTAGTGCAGTGTAATCTGAATTGTCCCACATTTATTCTGGATCAAGGCAACGAGCCTCCACATACAGGCAGGAGTCATGAAAAAACACCTTCAATGACAAGAACAAGGAGCCCTGTAGCGATGCTGTGACCCCACAGGGCTCTAAACTCAACATGCCAAGCACCTTTGAAAACAACAAGTGTGCTCAAGACACATGTAGTATAGATAGTTAACAATGTGCTGATTTGGGTTATTTTTTATTCAGTTCTGAGACCAAAAATGCCAAAACAAAGCAACTGATATGTGAAGGGGTCTAAATGAACCATTGGAGTTGTATTCATCTCTCCAACTGTGGTGATGATCAGATAAGTAGACAGCATTTCAAACAATCTGTTCCATTAAACCTTGTTTAGTAAAAAGGTTTGTATATTTTTCATTTATGTAAAACCAGTGTGCTGATCCTGGATCTAATTTGCATGGGTGGTTCTAAACAGGGGGCAACAGGGGCCAGTGCCCCTGTAAAAAGGCCCTGTCGTCTGTTATGGCCCCTGTCCTGAAGACATATTATAAATCAATTTCTTATGATGATATGGGCTGGCACAGAAACCGTAACTGATTGGTCTCTTGGACCAATTTTATTTTTTACCTTTACAGTTTTACTTTACAAATGAATTAAAAATGAACTTTTAGCTTCAGCCGTATTGAAATAGGATCACAGTTTTCATCTGCTAGATCAGAGTCTGCAACCTACAGCTCCAGTGCCACCAGTGGCTAACCTGCTAGTTTTTTCTTTCTTTTGTTCTATGCGCTCAGAAAAAACAATGACCCCACCCTGGCCCCCGCAGTACATTTGGTCTAGAACCGCCACTGCTAATAAGGTCTTGTTTGTAATTCTTGACGTCCTTACTCGAGAGGAATAAATAAGCCAAAATATATTTAAAGCAAAACTGCTGTACTTACTGCAAAGTAAAAATGACAACAGGGGAAAAAAGGCAAATCTTTAAAAGTTACCTGTAAGTCTTTAAGGTAAGCAATTTCATGTGGTAGACACTCCAACTTGTTTTCCTCCAAGTCAAGTTCTCGTAACTTTCTCAAACTTCCAATACCATGGGGTAGCTTCTTCAGAAGATTATTGGACAGTATTAATACCTGGAAGACAAGGAAGTAATTCAAAATAGAAAGCTGACCTGAGGTGACAGTCTGGAATATATTTCTACTATTAAAATGACGTTATCTTAATCAAAAACAAAGCTGCTTTAGACGTAACATTGCACAAATGTAAACATTTACAATGCCTCGCAAAAGTATTTATACTTGTTAACCTATTTGCATTATATCACCTTACACACATAAACTTTAATATGTTTTATTGGGGTGTTTTTACAGTTGTTGAAATCCATGATAACAAAATTACTACAAAATCCCATTTGATTATAGATTGTTTAATATAAACCCCACAGGACAAGTTTAATACCCACCTCTAGAGAGATAAGCCCACAGATGTCTTCTGGGATTTTATTCAGCTGATTTGTGGCGAGGTTAAGTTCAACCATGCTAGTCCATGTACCAAAATCCAACGGCAAAGCCGTTAACTGGTTATCCTGAGGGAGGCAATGACATTTTATGTAACACCCAGAGGACAGGAGGTTTAAAGAAGGTGAGCAGATCAAATCATATTAGCATGCATGCTACTTGTAGCTAAATATTTTTAAAGAAATAAAACCATGCATATAACATTTTAGACAAATCAGATCATAGGAGTGAGAGATGTAATGTCCTTACAGCCTTAATTTTAAAGGTTGGAAAAAATAAAACATATTCATACAATTTTTGATCAAATAACCGCTAAATAACAGTTTTCTTTTTCCAAAAACTAAGATATTCTACCTACCTAAATTGTATTCAAGGGTTTCATAGAGCTCTCGTAGTCTGAAATAATTAACTTGGTTAAAACAAATATGTAAAAGTATATATTTTCTTCTGCCCAAGGAACCGAGATCCATCATTGAACCTGGTTCTGCTTCAGAATAACCTCATAACTCATTTTCTGAGCCAAATGTACAAAGTGCTGAAAGTGATTTCAGATTTAGATATCTCGCAATGTTTAATTTTTTTCCAAGTAGTAGCAGTAAAAAAAATGCATACATTTGATGTTTCTGTGCATCATCCATTCTAGTTTTATATATTCAGCACAGATTTTCACTACATGCTTAACATTTTTTAGATGCTGGCCTAGATTGTATGTTCTAAACCTCTAAGATAATGCTGTTGCAGGGAGGCGATTTATCCAGCTGTGATTGTGAGGGATCAATATCTCATCTCATCTCATGCTGGGGTGCAATATTGCAAAGTTTTCTTTCTTTGTGAGTCGATGTGAATTGAGCTTTTAGCAATCAGTAAATCACTGTAGCACACTGACTACTATTATTAGGGTGCAATACTGCCTCCTAGTGTCTTGGAGAGTGAATAGAGTAGCTGTCCTTGCTAGGTAAAGAATATTGTCTCAAACACTAAATCAACCTCTCATGAATTTTTTATCTTAAATATGCCCAATCTAATTATGCAAATGTCCATATGAAATGAACCCTTCTTAAAGTGCTGGGTGTCACAAAAAGAAACATTTATTAAATGTTTAAATTCCTATGAACAGCTTCAGGTCTAGTCCCCTGTTGCACACAGACCCAGTTTCAGGGTCGTTTATAATCAGACACAGTCAGAGGGAAACTAAAGTACACTCTTTTTCAACTCTAAGTAGTAAACTAACTTCAAGTGTTCACAAACTTATTGTTTCTCAAAGAAAAGCAAAGGGAAAAAAGCTGTGAATAAATAAGTAATCCTTCCAATACAATTTAAGAGGAAGGTTGAAGTCAGATGCTGCTGACTGAATGCATTTATCAACACAACTGTGTGATCAACTCTATAAAAGCAGGAGTTTTAGCAGTTAGCTCGTCAGGGAAATGCACAATGCTAACAAGGAAAGACATCAGCAATGTTAGAGAAGCAGATTTTGCCGTCAATCAATCAATATGGGAGAGGTTATAAAGCCAGTTGTTTCCAAATAATTTGAATTCTATCATTTCAAATAGAAATTCACTAACAGTTGAAACTGTCCATCTTCCTAGGAGTACACGGCTCAGCAAGACCTTCAAAAAAGAAAAACTAAGAGCTACACCTCAGAGTACGGATGCTGCAGTTAGCATGTAAAATGTTAAAGTTCATAACAGTACAATTAGAACACCTATGGCTTCTTTGGAAAGGTTAGCTGCATGACTGAGGATTGCAACGTTGTATCTCAAGGATTTACAAGACATCTGGAACAATGTCCTATAGACAGTAGAGAGCAAACATGATACATCTTTTTTAAATACTCAGCACCATGTTTGAAGAAAACCTAACACAGCACATATGTACAAACACAGCAGACCAACTGTCAAGCATGGTGGTAGAGGGGTGATCATTTGGGCTTATCCTGCAGCCATGGAGCCAGGAAACCTTCCAGTAATTGAGTCAGCCATAAGCTCTTCTTTATACCAAAGCGTTCTAGGGTCAAATGCCGGGCCACTTATTTGGGATCTAAAGCTTGGCTAAAACAGCGTCATCAACAGGACAAAGTTCCCAAACACAACAACAAATCTACAAAAGACTGGGAGAAAAAGAAAAAGGCCTGAACTTGCATAGCACTTTATCAAGTCCAAGGACTGGCAACCTGAATGAACTGAAGAAGGGTGGGCGAAGATTCTTCTAAAACTACGTGACAGACTGATCAAGTCACACAAAACGACTACTTTGAACTACTGCTACCAAAAATAAGCTAATGAATCACGGAGTTCACTTATTCCTACAAAGATTTTTCATTTTGCCGTCATTTTCTTCTTTAATAATGACAGCATGGAAGGCTGTTGCGTGGTTTTTTACACCTAAGGCTAGAATTCAAGATTAGATCTAATAAAAGTTTCATAGAAAGACCAAAATACCTTCATGTTAAGCTTGCTCAACACTTTGGCCCTGGAGAAGATACCAAATGGGATCTTGTTGATACGGTTGTGCTCCATGTTGAGGGTGTAAATAGTGGAGAACTGGGAGGGCCCACCCACAGGGTACGACTGGAAGCAGTTCCTCGCCAGTGTAAGACTGGTCAAATTTAGCAAACTGGACAGCAGGCCCTGTAATACAAAAAAAAACTTTAGATAAGGCAAAGAGTAACAGGAACTAAGACTTTACTATATTTCCATACGTGACTTGATTAGAAAATAAACATTCTCTTAACATGTAATACTTCAGAAATTAAATATCAGGTCAATTACTATCATTGTGAGTCTTTCATATTCATTGTAGGGGTGAAAACCTAGGCTCGTCTTACCTCTGGCAATACTGAAATGTTGTTGTTTTCAAGGTTAAGTTCCTCCAGTTCTCGACATTTGGCTAATGACTTGGGGATGGCTGATAATCGATTATATCGCAGTCCTAAACGATTTATGCTTGCCAAATTGCCTGAAAATGCAACAGGTAATGTATTGTAATGATGATGTGCGGCCCAACCCAGCACAAGGTACAGGTAATTATGATGTATTAAGTCTTGTATTAAAACACAAAAAAGAAGAAAAAAAACTGAACAAAAATATATGTTGTACCCAAGAAACACACTCACATAACATAACTCAGTCTTTAAAGCATAGTGTGTCTCAGTCTCACTATGCAAAGTCTTAAATGTTCCAAAATGCCACAGTTAAATTACCTATAGTCTCTGGGAGGTCCAAGAGCTCATTGTGCTGTAGGTCAAGGTTGGTTATTTGTGTGCAATTTCCAATCTCCTTTGGTAGATGTTCCAACTGATTATGGGCAACATCCAGAGTAATGAGGCTGCATAGCTCCCCTGCAGAAAAATCCGCAACAAATTCACAACCGATTCTTGCTATACGATCAGACAATTTCATGAAAAGATCACAATTATCTTATCCGGGTTCACGGCATAAAACATGCCGCTGAATAGTATACACAGAAAAATACTTAAGTAAAATACTTGATAAACACACCATTATCTATTATATGAAATTAAGTCAGAAAACAGGCTTCAGACACATTTCTATTCCAAATTTCAACAATTTACTTTAGCTCAAATTGCAGGCCAAAGTTTTGTCCCTTTTTAAAAAAAATATAAAGCCATCTACTAAGTGAAACTTTATGGCAGATATTTTCTACTGAGGTCATGCTTTAGACATAAAGCCTGTAAAAGCTGGAGGCATGATGGCTAGATGGACAGACGGGTAAATGTAGTGTAGAGACGGACGGGCGAATTGCTAGCGTAGATACTGACAGACGGATAAGTGGATATTGTAGAGACGTGGATGGATGGATGGATATATTGATGACTTTTAAACAACACCCAGGACCCGGAAAAGACTAAAATGAAATTACGTACTTATCCATAAAGCATAGATCCATTTTCACAATTTTATATTCAGCTGTTAGCCATTTATTCCTTCTTTAATCTGAGGCGTTTCCAGTCCTTGACGCGTCAGTCACACCTACCTATTTCTGCTGGTAACTGTTTAATCTTGTTCTCCCGGATGCTGAGCATGGTGAGCTTGGACAGGTTGCGGATGTCCTTCTCCACTGTGGTGATGCGATTGAAGCGCAGGTACAGTGTGGTCAGAGAGGTCAGCCGGTAGACGACAGGAGGTATCTCTCTGAGCTTGTTGTGCCGGAGGTCAAGCATCCGAAGCATCTTCAGGGAATCCAAGGAATCAGGCAAACTGGTCAAGGAGTTCTCGCTGAGGGCTAAAGTGACCAGGTCCGATAGGCAGCCCACCTCAGCTGGTAGGCTCTGTAGCTTGTTGCTGTATAAATAGAGTTCTGTCAACTGAGTCAACTCCTTAACAGCGGTGGGCAGCATATGAATGGACCGTTTGGATAGGTCCAGTCTTGTTGAGTTCTCCTCCCGACACTTATTAAGCTCTTTGATGACCTCTGCATTACTAGATTTCTTGCGTGCACCTTGTGCTGGGTTTGGCCGCTTTATCGTGTTGTCAACAGAGAAGGCAACACCTGGTGTTGAGCTGCTTGTGTCCTTCTTTCCTTCTTTGGCGTCTTTCCCTTTGGTCTTTGTTTCTTTGCCACCATCTTTGACTAAGCTGGATAAAGTCTTGGCCTCTTTTTCCCTTTCTTTACACGCTGGACCACCTTTGGGGTCCTTTTCTTTTGAGTCTTTTTCTTTGCCTAAAGTACTACTCATGTTGACGTTATCAGCAACCCAGCAGAGATGTGCATGGGACTCTCTCGTTGGTTACTTATTAAGAAACAAAGGGACACAGATAGTCAAGGAAGTTTTCAAAATAAACATCCCCATGCAGGCCAACACATTTATTAATACCCCTGGAATAAAGGCCTCCTGACCCAAAGGTTGTTTAGATACTCATGACTGTGTCGTTTGCTGAGGTGGAATGGGAGAAATAGACCTGCGAAGCAAGTGACCTGTGGCGTCCTCGAGACGCATGCTTGAGTCTTTAAACTGCATACAATCCCAGGTCCGTTAGTTAGACGCTGTTTCAGGTTGCAGGGGGTGCCGAAGATTGTTTACTCCCTCCGAAAAAAACACTGTTGGAGAAAAACATATAATGTGTTATTGCGATACTGTTTTATAAACATCATTAACATATCAGTTTTTGCATATGAATGTCTCTGTGTTTAATCTATGCTATCCAACATTTCTGGCAAATTTTACAGAAGCAAACTGGTGACTTGTGAAAGTTACAAGAACGTCACTAATTTTAATCAGTTTCCTACGGAGTATGAAGCTAATATTAGTTTACAACTGTGTATTGACAGAGCTGCTGCTGACAAAAATCGGCCGATCTGTGGGTTGACCTAAAAGTCCAGCTTTTTGTTTTATTTACAGATAAAGGAATGCACTACACCACTACGCTAGCATGCATCACTAAAAACAACAGCCTTCAGTATGGTCGCCGTTACTGAGCGAAGAAGAATCAAGGTCAACCATTTTCAGTTTTGGCTGAGGTCTTGACAAAAGAAGGGAAGGAGATGTTAAAAGGTTATTTAAATAAAACATTTCTACCACATGTCTACGCTTCATTCCCGCTGCGAGAGAACAAGAAATATTTTCAAGCAGATGACAAGAAGACTAAACGAAGCACAGCAAGATTGCTCTGATTTATCCCTTTGAACTTTTAACATCTGCCTGTCCCAAATCATGTTGGCAGTATTTTGGAAATTAAGTTCAGAGAAAGGTATATGTCCTTTAGGGTTTAATATGCAAACTCAAATCATTCTGTATTCCTTTTAAAATCAGTCAAATTCAGTTTCCCAGCAATTGCCCTGTTATTTGTTAATGGCTGCTCACGACAGGATGGCTTGTAAAAATATTTTTAATGAAGGTCTCATAAATTAGTTCTTAAAGAAAAATCAGAATGTGCTAAAATCATAAGTTCATATAATTTCCCTTTGGGATGAATGAAGTATTTTGGAATTCAACTAAACTACAACAAACAGATTGACAATCATCCACTGAAATCCTAAATGTTGCATCTCTACCTGAAACCGCACAACACACTGGGTAAACTTCTTATAACGCGAATGGCGATGGTCGGTCTGAAGGTTTCCAGCTTCTTTTGTTAAAAAAGTAGCGGGGAGAAATATTTAAGAAAATAAACTTAATTAATACAGGGTGCAAATAATGTCACAAAAGGAAATCAACTTAACTGGTGCAGCTGAGACTGAAGAGGAAAACTGTACCCCAAACTGAAACCAGCACTTTGCAAATTCTTAGATTTTGTGGTTATTTCAGCGCCATTTTCTTGTCAAACTGTTTTATCTACTGTTAGCTAGAAAGATTTGAAAGTGTGAAAGCAATTACACTTTACTGTCTTTTGAATCCACAGTGAAATTCATTTCATCACAGATCATTGACAAAACACAGTTATTAAAAATGCTCCTTAATATAAAACTTAACTGAAGGTGAATCATCAAAAGGCTGAATACGCCACATGGGCTACATCATATAAAAAAAACATCTAATAGACAAAAAAAAAACAAAAACTAAGAGCTACAACAAAAAAAAAAACAAAGCCGGTGGAAATCCGTGCTCACGCTTTACTAAGCTGTGCTCTTGGTGTGTGCAATCCGTCTGCACGGCTTGATAAAGTCTGCGCTCTGTCTTGCAGATTACTTTACTTTCGCAGATTACTCAGTGACATTTGTCAAACGTTTGGACATGTCCGGACGCCTAGGTGCAACAAAAATAAAGTCATATTACAAGCTGTGAAGTGTGGCGCTGCTTTAAGTTTATATATGACAACAGATCCACTGAACTTACTGCGCAGGTGTGGGGCCATGCGTCCAAACTCTCGACAGATGTCACGGAGTAATCTGCGAACACGGATTGCAAAACTGAGCGCACAGTTTAGTAAAGCTTGAGCATGGATCTCCACCAGCTTTGTTGGTTGTTGTTTTTTTTAACCAGCAGACACCTGCCGGGCCCCGTAGTTTTCTTTTACATACGCAGATAAAGAACAAACCAAGACCTGTGGCACTGAGGGTTATTTGGTAGACCAAGAAAAAGACCAGCCTAATTTCAATTAACAACTCTGACTGCTAGGGCCCGTTTAGTCTCTAATGTGGTCCGCTGTACCTTGATGACAGAGTAAAGCTCTCTAGCTCCAGCACAAGTTAAGCCATTGCAAAAAAAAAAGAAAAGAAACAGATTTGGCTCATGATCTGAGCTAAGAGAAAAGGTTGGGACTGCTGAGAGTAATCTTTAGAAGAGGCCTTCAAAGCACAAAGTCCACACCACACTAGGTCATATGACCTTTTGGGTGAAAGAAATGTTCAGTCAATAGATGTACCTCTTACATGGCAGTGTACCACAAAGTCTATCCTGTAAACAACAAAAAGTTATCCATTGCTCCTTTTGGCTGTCAGCAATAAAGTCAGTGAAATGGAGCGTTGGCTGTGGGAAACATACCTGCGTGCAAAGCTATTAGTAACTTTAGTGAGAATAACCAGGCCAAACCAAATGCTGCAACCATGTAAACGTAGCTGTGCAAGCCACTTCCTTTTATGGTTGCGGTGTTGTTCTCTCTGTCCTGATACACTGTCATCGTTATAATAAAATGCTTTCTCTTCAAACCTGTAGACAAATTATTTGTAAAAGAAGCTAATAAACAGCCAAAAATGATAACGGTCCATTAAAGCCAGGTGGCGCAACACAAATACCTTAATTATGTCTGGTTCAGATATATTTAGCGGTATAGGGATATTTCAGGCTTTGTTAAATAAGGTTCTGTGAAAAGGTTAGAAAATTCTTACTTTCATTAGATAACTGTATAAGCATCTTAATTTAGTATAAATCCAAATTAATTTGACCTGAGCCAAAAGTTATCCTCAAGAAGGGCCAAGACTAAAACAAACTCCTATGGTTTCCAAATAAAAAGCCAGATTTACAAATAATGTTTCATGAACCTTTAAAGTGTCCTCACATTTGTGTCAGATTGTCATCTACACAAAATCTGATTTACACAAGAACGGGAGGTATGGGTCTGTGCAGCAATAATGATCTTCCTGGGTGAAACAAGCACTGAGAATGGAACAAGTAGAAGCATTTCTGGTCAGGGTAACGGTTTGATAGAAAAGTGATTCAGTGAATGCCATTTGATTCGTTTTATTACCAAACGTTATTTACTCTAGCCAGAAACACTTTGCATGTCCTGTTCTCAGTACGTGTTTTCTACAGAAAGATTACCTCCATTTCCTGTGTAAATAATTGTCGGCTTTCTGTCTAAGCAGCCATCTAATACAAACATTACGACAATTTAAAGGTAAAAAAAAGCATCTCTATTAACTTTGCCATCTTAAAAACTAACAAAGGCTTCTTATAACGACAAAAGTCCACTTTAGGTTGACATCTCTCAGACTTACCGTTAGCTTCAGCTTCTGGGTACGGCTTATCTAGATTTAAATAGCATGCAGATGCTGAGAGAGTTATATACAGCATGTAAGATATTAACTGCTTATAACATTTAGCCAGAACTGTCCCTTTAAGGCGGAGCTTTAATAACCGATTTTAAAGGTTAGAAAAGCTACCAAACCTGTTCAAGGGAATATTTTTCCACAACGGGTCAAGAAAATCTGTTAAGCATACTTAGGATAACCTCACATCAGCTTACTGCTGCTAAGCAAACATGGCCCATGGAGTGTTGACATTGCCTCAGCACCACCCCTAAGAATAAGTTTAGCCATTTAGTCATCAAATAAGCAAGACAACATGGTCAATTTAAAGAACGTGGGTGGTTACAAAAAAAATAAGAGTAAAACTATGCTATGCTAAATAGGAATGAGCTACACAATCACAATTACAGAGATGCACAGATCAGTCAATTCCTGACCAATACCATTTTTTTCCTCTAGGATCTGGCATGACAGGTCATTGGTTTTGTTTCTAAGGACCGTGAAAAATAATTTAAGAAATTACAGGTTAATCCCCAGTTATGCTTTAAAGCAAAGGTCTATAACTGACCAACTGATTTGTACTATTAATAAAAAAGTGAATAACAGTATGTGCTTCTGTCAAGCAGGAAATCAGATTGCAATTTTTTTGTATTTAAACTGCTGATAAGCAGTCAGAGCCAATCAAGGGAAGATAGGCCAATTATGATCTGCAGATAATTGACTGGAGCATCTCTAAAACAAGTATTTTTTTTACTGTATCAGGAAATAGCAAAAAAAAGACCAGTATTACTAGTGACAATTATACATTGGACTGATCTGTAGATGCATAGGGATAATTGCTGTTATTAGCCCAAGATTTTGAATGAACGTTTAAAGTAGCAAGGCTTGAAAGCACTTACATCATTACATGATGTGAAAAACACTTAGTCCATGTAGATATCGGGCTTGGAGTCAAATACAGATTTTCAAAGAAAAAAGGCTAATGTGCGCCCATCAACACTACCGCAGCACCACCATAAAGAGCTACTTTGACTTCCCCACACACATTAATGAAGTTTCCATTAAGGATATGTTAGGCCCATCTGCTAAAGTCAGTGCATTTAGAGAGAATCCATTTACGGACTTTGTGATCAGACAACATGCGCACCAAATAACACAAAAATAAATCAGGATTGATAGAAAACACGCATGACATGAATGAAATCTTAAAAGCGGTTATGTGGCACTGGATCTGGAGGAACGAAACCCCGAAATCTAACAGCACCGATGTCCACGAGTGCCAAAAACATGCCAGAAATAATCGGGCCCCAGGAGAAATTAAGAAAACAGAGGTGATGTGGCAGCTGTTTCCAATACCGATTCTTGGAAACAGAGCACTGACAAATCTGTGGCTACCAGGACGAGAAGTCAAGTCCCCTTTAGAGATTAAATCATTTACTCAACGTGGACAGCAAGGTAGATATATTAAAGTTGCCTTTGTGCTCCCTGATACAAGAGTAATAATTCGGTATGAGTTATAAGAATGCTACACGTTACGTTATAATTCACCATAGTCACCATTTAGCTAAATTGTTAAACAACCTATCTGAGGAAAAGCAATGGAAAGCAACCATAAAGCAAATAAACTAGCGAAAAAATTAAAAAACGACAAAAGTCGCTTTTGCCAAAACTTGTCAAAATCACTTACAACAAGGCAGGAAATAACAACAACCAAGCTAAACGTCAAGAGCAAAGCAAACGTCAGTTTTGCTAGACCGCTAACCTGCTAGCGTTAGCTAGCGAGCAATTTAGCCCAGCTCGCTAAAGGGATTTTAACGACAACGTTCCCAAACAAACGAACAGTATAATTACACTCGGTGACAATATAAATCGTAATACACATATATACGAGTTGGAATGAGCCTGAAATGATTAGTCCGTGTACTAAGTGGTTAACCTACTATCGAGATGATCGGTTATTTAGCGTAGGCCGGAGCGGAGCGGCTGTCGGGCGCAGAGCGAGTTCGCCCGAGAGGGGAAATCTCTGCTACAGCCAGCTGTGAGCGCAGACAGCGGACACCCAAGCCTCGGAGCATCCGGTGGAGGCAGCCGAGACATCATATCCTAGCCCCCCACCTGTACTCGAACAAGCTGCAGCACTGTATTCCAGCGCCGATTCCGTAAAGAAAATGAGTCGAAAGATGAAAAAAGAAAACACTCTGAAAAAACAGCGGCCATTCCGAAGCTGAACAAAAGAGTGCGCTCGTATTCGCCACCAGAAACTGACACATTAGCGCTAAACAGAGCTCCGCAAAAGGAAGGCGAGATCAACACCTTGTGAGTGTGGCCAAACTGAACTGGAGGGATGAAAACGTTTATTTTTATTGTGGTAAAATAAAGTGGTTTACCTTCAGAGGTGTGACTCCGCAATCCTAGCAGCTTCCTCCTCTATTCCTACACTGCTGCTCCGCTCCCCTCCCTCTACCCCGATCACAGAACTGCGTCATCCTTACGCCTAACCAATGTTATCACGAGACTTTCAAATGCACCCAAATATTCCGTTTTTAAAAAATATATTAAATAAAACTGGTGTAACATTTTACTAGAAATTAGGAAGAATGATTATGGGAATGAAAACACTAATTTTTAAACATCTAATGTGTAACATTTTGACTAGTCAGACATATTGTGACAATAAAAACCAAGTTATATTATCTGTTTGTAAATAATTACCACGCAATATCTAGACAATCTGAAACTATGTATGAAGATACGCATGGTATACGCTGTCTGCACAATTATTAGGCAAGTTACATTTTATAGGATTAAATTTATTATTGGAAAACCACAGTGCTCTCAAATATGAACCGTTTTTCTGTTATGTGGTCAAAAGCAGATGACTGGGGGCTTGAAATTGGATTAGATTTTCCTTTTTATATTGATAATAATATTTTAAAAAATCCCCAGAATAGAGAAACAAAATACGTTGTCTTTAAAATCCCTAAACATGCACCTAATTCTGCAACCATGGTAAACTCTAACTGTAGGAGGCGCTGTTTCCTCTGTGGTGTGTTTTCACACAGACTTTTTTTTTAAAAACACAAACAGAACATAACATAGAACTACAAAAACAATAACAACAAACTTATGATGAGTTTGAATGTTTTAAAAAAAGTGGTTGCAATATTTATTGCAAGTAAGCCTGATATCAGATTACTCTCACCTCTACCATGACGTATAGAGATGAAGCATATTCTTTGCAAAGGGTCAGAATAGGAGAAAACCAAACAATTTGTCAATTCTCTCTTCTGGTTATTTTGTGTTGTTTTCTGTTATTTTAAACATGAAAATAAAATCAAACCAAATTTAAATTTTTACTTACCTATTTTTGACCACAAAAAGGAGAATGCCTTGTATTTCAATGTAATATTTTGTGTTTTAAAAGACACCAGCTGACACTGAGTAAATTTTGTGGCCGGAAGACAGACAGACAGACTGCATGGTGAACAGTTGGGCTCTGCCTTAAGCGGAGGAGTTTAAGGATCTTAGTGTCTTGTTTATACGTGTTGCAAAGATGGAGCAGGAGATAGATAGATAGATAGATTCAGGTCGCAGATATCCCGGGCTGAAATATGCTCTCTTGATAGGGTAGCTGGACTTTTTACAGATAGGTGAGGAGCTCCATCATCCAGAGAGTGCTTGAAGGAGAGCAGCTGGTCCTCCACACCAAAAGGAGTTATTTGACATGGTTGTAGCTTCAATCAGGATCCCTCCTGGAATCTTTCCTTTGGGGGTTTCTCAGGCGTCTTTCACTGGGAGCAGATCTGGTAACAGAAACAAACCCCACTCGGGGGGACTAACAATTCCTTCTAGCCCCGGAACAGCATGGAACCCCTCAAAATGAGCCAGTGAGTGTCATGGGGGATAGGAATGTCAGAGTTTCCTTCCTAATCCAGCTAACGCCACATCCTGATATTGAATAAGCTGGCAACAATGGATGGATTGATGTAATGTTGTAAATAAAATAAAAAATATTAATAATTATTTACAATATAATCACTAAAGATAATAATATGAATTATGAGAGAAATATTATTATATTTTTAATAATGTAAAGAGTAAAAGGTTGACTTTTGGGCAGAACTGATTGTGTCTTGCTATCGAGAATCAAATTTTAAAGAAAGTATGTGGCCAAATCCAGATGTCAGCAGAACATCTGAAGTATGGCAGTGTAGAATCAACAGGTTACTCTCTGTGAGTTTGAGTGGATTTTTAACTCATGGGGCATTACCTGATTCTATGTTATTTGTTCTTTTACTGCAAATGATAAAAGACAAAACTAGGAAGATATACAACATGGAAAATTCTATGCCAGGTGCCTTGGCAAGTTTATTCTCTAAAGAGTTTGAACAGATTCTTCTAGAAAGATTTCAAGATTACTAAATAACCTGTTTAGTTTAGTCCTAAATTAAACGAAGGACTGATCTATACATTTATGAACATTTATACATTTATAGAAGAAAATGGTACGTGAATACAAAAAACAGACAAAGGTTTTATGTGCTTTTTGGAGACATCTAAAGCCTTTGATAGAGTTAATGATCAGAAATTATTTTCCCCTTCATATAAATAGCATCTTACATTACTGAGACTCATAGCAAACTATGCAAGCTAGGTGGAGCATGGAGTTATATATACTTTTTGAGTATCTAATGTGCTGGAATACTGTCCCTTCTCTTTTTCATTTGTTTTTGGATGATCTTTCTATGACTCGATGTACAGTGGGTGATTGTTTCATTAATCCCACATGCTAATGCCTCTATGATTCTCTCCTAGTGCTAATAATGGTGTCCAGTATGGCATCCTGTTTAACCCTAAAAAAACTGCTGTTATCCCCTCCTTGAACTGCCACCTTAACGTGGTGGAGGGGTTTGAGTGCTCAAATGATCCTAGAGGCTATGTTGTCTGGGACTTAAATGCCCCTGGTAGGGTCTCCCATGGCAAACAGGCTCTAGGTGATGGGTCAGACAAAGAGCGGTTCAAGAATCCTTCATGAGGACTAGAATATCGAGGCACGTGACGTCGCCCGGTACGGCGGAGCCGGGGTCCCACCCTGGAGCCAGGCCTGGGGTCAGGACTCGCCGGAGAGCGCCTGGTGGCCGGGTTGCTCCTCGCGGGACCCGGCCGGGCCAAGCCCAAACGAGAGACGCGAGGCCATCCCCCAGTGGGCCCACCACCTGCAGGGGAACCGTGAGGGACCGGTGCAAAGAGGATTGGGTGGCGGACAAAGATGGAGACCTCGGCGGCCCGATCTCCGGATGCTTAGGCTGGCTCTAGGGACGTGGAATGTTACCTCGCAGAGAGGGGAAGGAGCCTGAGCTTGTGCGGGAGGTCGAGAGATATCGACTACAAATAGTCGGGCTCACCTCCACGCACAGCGTGGGCTCTGGAACCCATCTCCTGGAGAGGGGCTGGACTCTCTTCTACTCTGGAGTGGTCCACTGGGAGAGGCAGCGGGCTGGTGTGGGTTTCCTTGTTGCCCCCCAGCTCAGCCGTCTCGTATTGGGGTTTACCCCAGTGGATGAGAGGGTCGCATCCCTGCGCCTTCGGGTTGGGGATAGGTCTCTGACTGTCGTTTCGGCCTACGGGCCGAGCGGTAGTGCGGAGTACCCGCCCTTCTTGGTGTCCCTGTCGGAGGTGCTGGATAGTCCCTCTCCCCGGGACTCCATTATTCTGCTGGGGGACTTCAACGCCCACGTGGGAAACGACAGTGACACCTGGAGAGGTGTGATCGGGAGGAATGGCCGCCCCGATCTGAATCCGAGTGGTGTTTTGTTATTGGATTTCTGTGCTAGTCACGGATTGTCCATAATGAACACCATGTTCAAACATAAGGGTGTCCATCAGTGCACTTGGCACCAGGACACCCTAGGCAGGAGGTCAATGATCGACTTTGTTGTCGTATCATCAGACCTTCGGCCGCATGTTTTGGACACTCGGGTGAAGAGAGGGGCTGAGCTGTCCACTGATCACCACCTGGTGGTGAGTTGGATCCGCTGGAGGAGGAGAAAGCCGGACAGATTTGGCAGGCCCAAGCGCATAGTGAGGGTCTGTTGGGAACGCCTGGTGGAGCCCTCGGCCAGGGATGTATTCAACTACCACCTCCGGGAGAGCTTCGGCCAGATTCCGGGGGATGTTGGAGACATAGAATCCGAGTGGACCATGTTCTCCGCATCTATTGTCGATGCTGCTGCCCGTAGCTGCAGCCGTAAGGTCTGCGGTGCCTGTCGCGGCGGCAATCCCAGAACCCGGTGGTGGACACCGGCAGTAAGGGATGCTGTCAAGCTGAAGAAGGAGTCCTATCGGCTGTGGTTGGCTTGTGGGACTCCTGAGGCGGCTGACGAGTACCGTGCTGCAGAGGCAAAAACTCGGGCCTGGGAGGAGTTCGGTGAGGCCATGGAGAAGGACTACCGGTTGGCCTCGAAGCGATTCTGGCAAACCGTCCAGCGCCTCAGGAGGGAGAAGCAGTGCTTCGCCAACACTGTTTATAGTGGGGGTGGGAGGCTGCTGACCTCGACTGGGGACATTATCGGGCGGTGGAAGGAGTACTTCGGGGATCTCCTCAATCCTGCCATCACGCATTCCCTGGTGAACACAGAGGCTAGGGACTCGGGGTTGGACTCTTTCATCACCCAGGCTGAAGTCACTGAGGTGGTTAAAAAGCTCCGCGGTGGAAACACTTCGGGGGTGGATGAGATCCGCCCTGAGTACCTCAAATCTCTGGATGTAGGGCTGTCATGGTTGACACGGCTCTTCAACATTGCGTGGCGGTTGGGGACAGTACCTCTGGACTAGCAGACTGGGGTGGTGGTCCCCCTTCATAAGAAGGGGGACCAGAGGGTGTGTTCCAACTACAGGGGGATCACACTCCTCAGCCTCCCTGGTAAGGCCTACGCCAGGGTATTGGAGAGGAGAGTCCGGCCGATAGTCGAACCTCGGCTTCAAGAGGAGCAGTGTGGTTTTTGTCCCGGCCGTGGAACACTGGACCAGCTCTATACCCTCTACAGGGTACTCGAGGGTTCATGGGAGTTTGCTCAACCGGTTCACATGTGTTTTGTGGACCTGGAGAAAGCATTCGACTGTGTCCCTCGTGATGCCTTGTGGGGGTTGCTCCAGGAGTATGGAGTCGGGGGCCCTTTATTAGGGGCCATCCGGTCCCTGTACGAGCGGAGCAGGAGTTTGGTCCAAATTGCCGGCACTAAGTCGGGGTCTGGTTTGGGGACCAGTGGATTTCGTCTCTTCTTTTTGCAGATGACGTGGTCCTGCTGGCCCCCTCTAGCCAAAACCTACAGCATGCGCTGGGGCGGTTTGCAGCCAAGTGTGAAGTGGCTGGGATGAAGATCAGCTCCTCCAAGTCAGAGGCCATGGTACTCGACAGTACCATGGCCTCGAAAAGGGTGGCTTGTCCTCTTCAGGTTGGAGGGGAGTTCCTGCCTCAAGTGGAGGAGTTCAAGTATCTCGGGGTCTTGTTCACGAGTGAGGGAAGAATGGAGCGGGAGATCGACAGACGGATCGGTGCGGCTGCCGCAGTAATGAGGGCACTGTGCCGGTCCGTTGTGGTGAAGAGAAAGCTGAGCCGAAAAGCGAAGCTCTCGATTTACCGGTCGGTCTACGTTCCTACCCTCACCTATGGCCATGAACTTTGGGTCATGACCGAAAGAACGAGATCCCGGATACAGTCAGTTGAGGTGAGTTGTGCTGAGTCTGCTGCCCCCGCGACCCGGTCCCGGATAAAGCGGAAGACGACAAGTACGAGTACGAAGACTGCTGTTATGATTTCCTTCAGGTTGATCAGATGATAAACTTCCTTTCTCTTACATAGTGCATCAAGTGTTAGATGTTTTGATATACAAGAGCCATTCAATAACAAATGATTTATCTAATGCTGACAATGTTTGGCAACAGTTACAGTGTGCGTGCAAGCTAATTTATGGATGATGTTAAAGAAGCCCTTTTTATAGCTCCTTGTGGTTTAATCACAGTAAACCCCACACTTAAGGAGTCTTGCTAAGGATTCATTAATCAATGAGGGCATACCAAATGTTTGTCAGAAGTAATGTAGCTGAAGCAGTGATCAGTAGCTGTAGGGTGAACCTTAGTACCACTAATAAGAGCTATAGTGAATGACCTACAGAAACTGTCATGTTTCTGAATGCTTCTTGTACAATCTTGCTCTGACAAACAGTAAACCAGGACATTGAGACTTATCAGTGAAAACCAGTTTCTAAAGGATGTTGCAATGTTGAGCTAAGTCCAAGATAATACATTCTTCTCACCCTTTTGACGCAAAATATTGAGATTTAAGCTTGCAGAACAAGTTCAACTAGGCGTTTTCCATTATTATTATTAGTAGTAGAACTATTATTAGTGTTAGTACTATTAGTAAACACACTGTAAGGGGGATAATATTTAATTAGGTTTACTGGATAATTTTTTTCGTAACATGCTACTGTATGTCTAACAAAGTACAAACATGGCTTTGCAACACTTTTCAGCTTGTCTTCAATTCTCTAAACCGCCTGTGGGTGTCGCTAAAGCGATGTGTTAATGAAGTAAACGCAGAAGGAAGTCACGTGATTTTGCGGACGCGTTGGCCTGGCAACTACAGCAATTCTTATCAGGTTCCTTGAAGGTAGGATTGACAAAAAAAAACAAAATAACACATTTGAATATGGGTTTATAATGTCCTAGTATAGATTATAATTCACCAGGAGCCTCCTTAAAGGGAAATGGCCGTTCATGTATCTGGGCCTACGTAAACACCTCGTCGCTAACATGCTACATGGGATTAGCGTTGTGCGAATTCGCAACAAGTTACGTTTCTGGGTTAAATGTGATATGTTCGTGAAGTATCCGAACTGGTTTTAAAAATGTTACATTTAATTATTCGTTGTTGAGCATAAATATATAGCTTATAGAATTGTATTCAACTTGGAAGGGTTTTAGATAAAGTTCTACATGGCAGCTTCTGCTAAATATTATTGTCAATACTGTTTGTAAATGTGATTTTTATGTCATACATAGTTCGCTTTCTCAGTTTGAAACATTATGTTCTGGTAACTCTCAGCATTCTAATGACAAAGCCACTGTTGGGTCAAGGAAGCATTTTACGGAACATGAAGTAAACGAGTAGATTAATTATTCGGTAATTTGCTGAGTCCGCTAGATGTTTTAAATGTAAAAACATTTTGCTTACCTTTCAGCACGCACCCAGAAATCACAATGCCTGAGGTCAAGTCAATATTGAGAGAAGTTCTGCCTAAGCAAGGTTTGCATCGCAGCCGTTTTCTGTCTGCACAGCAGTAGTTACAAAAGATTGTTTGTGGGGCTCCATATGACTTGTGGACTGTTTATAGACATCTGCAAACCTTTGCAAAAGTCAAAGATTCCTCTGTGCTCCCTTCTTGATGTCAGCAATTATGTATATTAGTGTACTGAATAGTAAGAAACTGCTTTGCAAAAATATTTATAACCTGTGAACTTTTTCACAATTCGTCAGGTTACGATAAACCTCAATGTATTTTTAAAAATTTTTTGTGACACACCAAGGCCAAGCATTGTATAACTAAAGCTAAAGGAAAACTATACAGGATTTTTTAAAAGCATACAAATACAAATGTGAAAGGTGTAGGGTGCACATACATTTAGCCTTTGAATCAATACTTTTAGGAAACTTTCTAAGCAAAAATATGTATTTTTTGCAACATCGAGTGACTGATTTTTCTTGTTTAGGGTCATCGCCCTTCACCCCAGTCACAAGTCTTTTGCAGCCTCTTACAAGGTTCTCTTCCAGGATTAACCTGTACTAACATTCATCTTCCCATGATTTCTGACAAACATTCCCATCCCCTGCTGCAGAAGAGCATTCCCACTGCATGATGCTGCCACCTCCATGTTTTTAGGGTGATGTGTATTGTTGGTTTTCTCCACATTTTTTGGATGTAGTTTAAAACGTTGCATTTTAGTCTCATCTGACCAGTGCACCTTCTTGCACAAGTCTTCAGATTCTCCCATCTGAGCTAGTCTTTCCCTGGACCTCTTGGCTCCTCCTCTACATAATGATTGCAACTTTTTTAGAGCCTTTATAGAGTTTCGGCTGTAAGAAACACCCCTCAAACATATAAACAATTATTTTCCTTTCGCTTCACATTATTTTGATCAGATTGATTGTACAAAATCCCAATAAATATATTAACCTTTGGTTTCAAGTGAAAAATTTGAAAGGTGTAGAAACGTTTTGCAAGGTGCTTTAGCTAGAAAATCTTTGCATGTTCTGGGCAACTGTATCTATGAAATGTTCTGAATGTAATATGTGAGTAACATAAATTAAACATGTGGAATGGGTTTTTAATAGTTAAATAGAAGAGATTCTGTTATTTGTGGTTTTGCATCTCAGCATCTTTAAATATAACTCCAAGTTTGTTGAAAAATAATCCTAACTGCTTTTGTTCTTGGCTGCATCTACAGGACAGCTCTACATGGAAGATGTCCCGACCATGGTTCTGTGTAAGCCAAAGTTGCTCCCACTCAAATCGGTCACCCTTGAGAAATTAGAGAAGATGCAGATGGAGGCTCAAGAGGCCGTCAAACAGCAGGAACTGGCACTGAAGGAGCAAGTACAGCAGGCGCCCAGTTGAGGACTTGAAGCCAAAAAAATATATGACTTTTAATGAAAAAGAGCACAAGTCCAATGATTCAAACACTGGCAAAAAATATTTTTGTAATCAGTTAAAGAAACCTAAGTTATAGACTGAGCAGAAGCCCAAAGTACTGAGTTTAACCACTCTAGTTGTCATTATCAAAAATAATTCCTTTGGCAGTCAATGTAGTCTGTATGAGTGGCTGCTTGTTAGATTCTTGTTTTCTCTTATTTATTACTATTATATAACAGTCTCTGTCAAGTTTTATTGTAGCAAATGTAGCTGAGCAGCTGTGAAACCTGTAGTGTGTGTTTTACTATGAATAACACAATAATAAGAAAAAATGAATGATTTAATCAAAAAAAAAGAAATTCTGTCGTCACTCCCTAAATACAAAAATAAACAATCTTTCAACCATTATGCCAAGTTAGATGACGAGTCTGTTTTTTTTTTTCTGTAATCAAATTCTGTTTTTTAGAAGGACTGTTTTAGGTGATCTTGCAGATAAAACAGCGGCCAGTTATAGACCTGATGTTGCATAGGACGAACATCATCCTCCCTTTATTTTTAATTCTTCCACAGATTCATAAAGCTCTTATCACAAATTAGTTATCTTGGTACAAACACTGCTTTTGGAGAACACAAAAGGAGTGGCAGTTAAACCGGAAAACAATAAAAATAAAAAAGCTGTACAAAACAACATGGAATGACTGACACTGAGAGGTGGCACTTTGAGGGATAGCTTATGTAAATATTTGTATAGAAACACTTGAGAAAAGTGGTCTACTTCAGTTTAAATCAAAAGTGCAGATTTTGTTTTTCCAGAATTACACCGTCAGAAGGGAGAATATTTTACTAAAAGGGTAAGTTTTTCCACTTCTTTTTTGGAATTCTGGCTCGTAAAAAGGCCTCCTTAGTACCGTTCAAATTTCACAACTCCACCGTCGCCCTCGCTGACAAGCCTCTTTCGGTTCCTAACAAACAGATCACAAACAGCATGATCAGCACAACAGTAATACCTTCAGATCTTAGCATATATTTTGTAAATCGTCTTAGAAAATGAAAGCACTTACCGGTGAGGACATTGATCTCTTAACTTCACACCAATGATTCCCATGCGAAAGCTCTTATCCACAAATTGTTCAAGGATAAAATATGCAAGAGGAACATCAATGTTTATCTCGTCAATGTCCATGTAAACTCTTTCATAGCCCTACAAGAGAGAGAGCATGTGTCTAATTTAAAACAAATCCTCATTAAATGAGCTTTATTTGCATTGCTTAATCCAAACAGCAGGTGGCTCCCTACCCTTCGCATTTGGTCCACAGTGATGATGGAAGACAGAGAGAGTGATTTGAGTAGCTGCAGCACCATTTTGAATGTTTTCTCCCCTCGGGATTCTAACACCATCACGATTGCCTGAGGAGAGCAGCACAGTTTTTCTTAGCGTCACATTAGAACAGAAATCACAGGGTTAAACATACAACAGCTCTTATAATAGCGAAACAAATGAAACCCCGCATGTACCTCATAGACAAATTCATGGTGGAAATGTGGGACCTCTAGATCTCGAAGGCATCTCTCCGCTTCCTTGCCGTCTCCAGACAGGATGTACTCCTTCAGTAGCAGGTTCATCTAAAACACAGAATCCATAATGAAACCTATTCAACTTTGGTTAAAAAGATTCAGGCAGAAGAGCCATTTTAACTTTTTGGGTTACCAACCCCCTTGTCTTAACAATAGTAAGACCGTAATGTTACTGTGTACAAAAATAGCTCATTTGAAATACTGTCAAGTTTACAAGTCTTTACTAGCAGGCAGAAAGCAGTAGCACTTTACCTCTTTGATGAGTTGTATGACAGGTCTCTGGCCTCCTCCCGTCCCCCAGTGGGTGTCTATGCGAAGACCACCCAAACTCATCTTCAGCAGCACGGCTGCTCGATCTAGCGCCGCTCTGCAGAATTAATAAAGTGATTAAATCAGTCAGTATTTGGGATGATGGGAGATCCTATGTGAATTTAGTTCAATCAAGTTTCTGCAAGTTTTGGGGCAAGTTTATTTGAATATTTTATTTTTACTGAAACACAATCTGGATACTTTTGGAAGTGACCTGAACCATGTCCCGAATCTTAGTACAACAATTGGCCGTTGCCATCCTAGCCTTTGTGACTCAGAAGGTACCATATTTGGACATTAGGGTATTAACTGATACGTTAAACCGACAGGAAGTTTCTGTTTGGCTTGGATCATCACGTGTCACATTGAGTAGTGAGACAGTCACCATGTATTTTACAAGCAAGTACGACTAAAGGAATATCCACAAATATTTGTGTTAAATATAAAATAATTACCACTTTAAAGGCTCCCACAGAGTTGGGCGTTCTGTGAACAGCGTAGACTCTGTCTGCGGACGTTTGAGATTTCAAAGTCGAGTTTACCAATATGCTACATTTATCATACTTTCTGTCATGGCGCCATCAGACGAGAAAGAAGAGCTAATTTGCCATGTAGCTTTGGAAAAACAAAAGAAAAGGTGGAATAGAAGGCAGGAATACAATAGGCTGGTGAAGAACATGATGGACAATGAGAAACACTTTGAATATCTTCGAATAGATATTAGCAAGTTTGATGAGCTAGTTGGGCGCCTCGGCCCGTTTCCTCTCCACCAGGCCCCCACTGCAGGCCTGGGCACATCAACTGTGTAACACACAATGTTGGAGGTGAGTCTTGGAATAAATTGATTCATATTTAGGCCTGATTTTTATTAATGTTAGCTGTGGGGAAGACAGTTCTAATTAAAATTAAAAAGTATGCTCGGTGTCACATAGAAAACACTTCGATGTGAAGACTTCTTCCTGCCGAGCAGTTTATTGTGTGACGCCGAGTATGCGCACGCGGTTGTATAAACTGAGCTTTGCGCTGACGCCCACATAGTCAAGTACACCTGACTCTGTGGGAGCCTCTACACGTCTCTTATTATTGGATGGATTTATTTTGATTTGATATTTTGTTAAGGACTACAGATGGCACCTAGCTAGTAGCTAAATCTGATGCAGTGCGTCTTTTCTCTTGTGAGATTAACGGTCCTGAATAATAAGGTTTTTAATAAGTCGACATCTTTTAGGAGAGTCCTCCTCAAACATGTTGCATATTGGCTCATAAAGACATTAATCCACTAATCCACTGAACTGTTTCAACTTCAAAACTGTTATTCTAACTCCCAGTTTTACATTTTTTTTTCCAAAACAATACTCCAGTTTAAATCAACACGTTTGTGTTCATAAAAAACACAAACGTTATCATTAAGAATGAAGTTTCAATACAAACAAAAAATCTTGCTTTCTAAATATTTAAGTTCAATAAACAGCTTTTTGCTCAACATCAACTAATGGTAACCAAGATTTCTACTAATCTAGTATGTGTGTTCATTTTAGATACTGCATATTCAAATCTAATTCCCACTACCTCTCTGTAGTGACAACCGTTTAGTTTGGCGACCTCAGGTAGTAAACTGTTGGTACGTCATATTTCCAGCATGGTGTATTAAACAAACAATATAAAACAAGTAGAAGTGCTTCAGTAAACGTTGCATACCTTGCATGTTCACAGTCGACTTTGCCTTTGTAGCCTTCAATGTAGCTTTTGGACAATATTTGGTCACTAACAGCCCGAGCAATGAACTGGCCGACCAACTGAAAGGAGAAAATAAATGAGAAGGACGTTAATCCTAAAGTTATTAATCAGCACTAAATTTGTGCATTCAAAATCATAATAGTCATAACATCTCTTCCTTAAACAGTTTTTTTGTCCAGTATATTAAAAATAAAATGAGCAAGTGAGGCATTTTTCATGTTTGCTGTGAAAACCCAGAAGAAACCGAAGGGCTGTGCCACATGTTCAATTTTTAGAGTCTGAGCAGCACAAACACTGACATAACTGTGCCCTGTGGTGGACGGCTCTTGTTTACAGTAGTGCGGAGCGATTTTGGGAAATGAAAGAGGTGGCTTTGCTCTTTTGGCCTCCACCGTGCATGCCTCATTGTTCCTTTACAGACCAGAGGCAGCTACATCACAACACGGTGGTTGTTGTGCCACCGTGGCCAGACCGAGCGTGTGTGAAACTGAGAGAACCCCGAGCAAAAGTGCAGAGTATAGAGTGGGGGAAGGGGAGAGACATAATGCCCCATCAAAACCACAGAGAGGCGAGAGAGAGCCGGGAGCCGATGACTGGTCAGATAAATCGGGCGGTGTATGGACGGGGGGCTTACGAATAACCCTCTGAGCGTTCTTTGCTGAGCTTGCATTTTATGAGAAAAGATAGACAATGGCGAGAGATTTCATGTCTGCTCAGACTGAAAAGGAGAGGGCTCAAAGACACACACTGTCTCTTCTCTTGCAAACCAACAGATAAAACCACAGCGTTATTCCCCTCTGCTGAACCACAAGCAGAGTGGTTGAGCAAAAACGAAACAGGTAGCTAAATTCTGGCAATCTGTTGTTAAATCATGAATTTTTACAGCAAATTCAAAAAATCCCAAAAAAAGTCTTAAAAAAATACCTCTGGAACTTTTTCCATTTTGTCACATTACAACCACTAACTTTAATGCATTATGTTACATGTGATACAGCAATGTAAAGTAGTGCATAATTGTGAAGGAAAAGTATACATAGTTTTAAACATTGTTTATAAACACAAAAACTGAAAAGTTGGAATGAATGTATGTTTCCTTCCTTCCTTCAACTCTGGTGTCATGTGAGCAGAGCACCGTCTTCCAAGAGTTTATTGTCCCCCTACATAGCCGATGGCAAACAGTAAACTGAACCTTTTATGGACCACTATGTCTTCTTACTTCGCAGTTGTGCCACACTTACTAATTTTAGATGATGGGATGTAACTGGCCCGTGACATGTTCAAAGCTTGGGATGATGTTCTTTAACCTCAACCAGCTTTAAAAGTCTCCACACCTTAATCTCTGATCTCTGCTGTGTTCCTTGGTCCTCCTGAGGCGGTTTGTTCACTAACGTTCTCTATCAAGCCTTCATTCATCAGCTGTATTTGTTCTGGGATTTAATTACAAATAGCTGGAAGGCAAATAGTTGTATTAGTTTTATTTGGGGGTTTCATACCTAATGGGTCTGCATGTCTTTCTGCCACACTTTTAGATTTTCATTTGTAAAAAAGAAAACCATGGATTATTTTCTACCTAATTTGTGTTGGTCTATTACATAAAATCCCAATAAAATACAGAGGTTTATGGTTGAAATGTGAAAAAGTTTGAGGGGTGTGAATACTTCTGCAAGGCATTGTAAATTAGAAATGATGTAATGGTGGATTCGGGAGTAGCTCTTTCACTCCGAATTAATTTCAAAATAGCAATAGACCCAAATCCCAAATACAGTTTTGTTTTAAAAGGTTAAACACAGCTTTGCAAAACACAAACACACACTTTCAGAAAGCAAACAATATCAAAAAACTTTCTCACACACACACAGCCAGATGTTTTGGAAACTCACTTGAGGTGCTCCAGGTGTATCCAGGACCAGATCAGGCAGATCCCTGAGCAGTTTGTCAAAAGAGGACTCCATGTCGCTGTGAGAGAGAACACTTCCACACAGGTCAACCAGCAGCCTGGAGGTGAGCTCCCGCTGGCTTGCCTTGGCCTCCAGAGCCAGAGACACAGCAAGCGAGGGCACCTCACTCCGCATGGGCCCCAAGTTCAGGTCTGCCAGCAGCTCCTGAAAAATGAAAAAAGACTTTAGTTTGCACCAGTTTTCAGAGTTGCAAAGGAAATATTGGGAGGCTGTTTTCTGCACAAGACTACACTTTGGAGCACTTACAGCTACTTCATTTGTGTCTCCGTGTTCAAAGTACTCTTGCACTATGGGGGTGACCGTCTTCTCAAAGTCCCTCTCATCCAGCGGAGGCACCACTGTCTCGTACACACAGTTTTCCTGTCAAAACACAATTATGTTCAATGTTGTTGTGTTAGGAGGACACATATCCAATCTGGACCAAAACACGTTACATAATTAACATCAAACTTCACAAATCCATTTTATCCTTAAAACCATGATCAAAACCAAAAAAATATGAAGCAGATTGTTCGTTGGACCTGAAAGAGCTGTGCACTGACTTGTTTTAATCAAAACAAGGGAGGGGGTGGTTACCGGTGTCGAGGTGTGCCACTGTTTTAAAAAGCAATGGTTAAAAATTAATTTATCACAATTTCCCACAGTTTAAAGTCCTGATCAAGGCTAATGAATAAAATAACACAGAGCTTCCCCTTCCTCACTTTTTGCTGTGCACTGCTGTTCCGCTTGCTAAAAGTTGCCTCCTATATGTTTCCCTTTCCTACAAAACAGATAATTTTGCCTGTTTGTAAATATTTTTTGTTTGTGGTGTGGAAATAAAAGGAGCGCCACCATCATTCTTCCTAAAAAGGTTTTAAAGTACAGTTGGCAAGCCATGTTAAGCAGCTGGCTGCAAACAGCCAGACTACCCGGCTAATAATAACTTGTACTTGTGTTATATTGTGCTAAATAAACACTTCAAAACCCCCAACTGTTTTTAAAACTAGGCGATCATATTGTGAGAACCTCACACAGACCCAAGCCTTTATCAAATATGGGAGACTGCTGAACTTAACGACTGTCCTCAATGCAACTGAATGCCAGAAACATTACAGTAATTACCTGATCTTCGTCAAAGTTGGGGTCTTTCTTGTCCACTTCCACCAGTTCGTAAACTTCACCCGATCTTCCCCACACACCCTTTCCTCCTGCCCCACCTGCAGGTAACAGCCAGAGATAATGTTACACAGAACATCTGACCACCACGACATCTGCTCATGTTAACTTAACAAGGGAAAAAAACCATAAAAGAAAAATAATGAGGACTGCAGCTTTAATGTCACACATATCTAAGCAACTGGAAACTTGAGCTATTTTGGGAATAGACAGTTAAAAAAAAAAAAAAACAACAGACTGTCACACTTTACATGTAAGGCACCACATGGTGCAAATATGAAAACAATTCTAGATCTGTTTCAGAGTGCTTTCAAGCACATTGAATTCATCACTGTACAGAAAAGACAAAAAACAAGTATCACTGCAACTGCTGCTACTGTGGAGGTAAATATTCTCTGTAGGCGCAAGCAACAAAGCAATTGTGGGGTGAGCCCCAGCAGATTGCAGACAGTTTAAGAAGCCAAACACCAAAGCAGCTTGAAAACACCCTTTAAGCCCCCCACTAGTTCCACCCAGTTGGTGGGTAGAACACTATATTTAGCTCAGCCCACATTAGTTGAAAATACACCCCACTTCTGTGTTAAAACGGCATGTGTCCTCGTCTGCTCTTGCAAAGGAAAATAAAAAATTAGCGCACCGACTCTAAATATCACTCACCTAACCTAAAATGCATACAGATTTAATGCAGAAGAGCCCAGAGCTCAAAATACGTGGCTTCACTGATGCGACAGCACTGTTGTGTAACCAAAAAGAGGACGGACTTAGTGCCAAGAAGAACTGGACATGCCCATTAGTCTGCTGCCTATGGGAAGAAGGCAAGTGGACCAACCCGACTGCAGTCTGAAGGAGAGTCTAAATGAGTACTGATAATTACATTGCTAAGAGCTGTTGACTGGTAGCAAATAGGAACAAAAAAAGCAATATCATGTTATTATTTAGACTGAAACATTATTTTTGCCCTGCACATAAGGTTTCCCTTTAGCAACACAAAAGCAAACACATTCAGATTGTAGAGCAATAAATCCCTTATTTTATCTGATTCCAATCAGATAAAGTAAAACTAATGCTACACGAATTACGTAAAATGCTGCTGTGTTATCAGTCCTGCATTGGAAAATTCCAGAAAAACTTGGATGGATGCAAGACGTGAAAGCTCATTTTAGGGATTGGAGCTGCTGATGATCAACTGGCTGCTCGTTTACAGTCCAATTGGTTTGTGGATCAGAACTGGAAAGACAACAGCAGGAAGCAGTGAGTCACTTTGATGCATTGGGATATACTACCACCAGGTCCTTTTTTTCCAAATGATTCCTAAAACAACTGTTGTAATGACAATGAAAGGCTTGGCACATGAAGAATTGAGGAAGGATATCGTTATTAAATCAGTAAACTCAGAAAAGTCATCCTACCTTTTTTTGGCAGGCCTCTACCCTTCCCCATTCGGGACTTTCGGTCAAGCAGCTTGCTTTTGGGGCTTGTTGGCGCGATAGGGGTTCCCCTCGCTACTTCCCCATTGTCACTGAGGGAGTCCCCCCTGCCTGAATCCCTGGAGGAGTTTTTTCGCAGCCTACGCTTGGCCTTTGCCTTCAGACGAGCCTCGTGGAGGTTGTTGCTGGAGGAAGACAACCAGTTACCGTTGATCTCATTGTGGATGTTCTTATTGGTGCCACCGGACCCGCCATTGTCTTCCTCAGCAGAAATGAACGAATCGCTGAGATCCTCGGCTTCTGTAAGACATGAGAATGAGTTGGTGCATGCAAAATAAATGTTGCCATCAATCGCTTCATTCTATTGATGAGTGACTGCTGGTTGAACCCTCCTCTCAAAAACAGCTTTTTATTTGCTACACTCTCCTTAAAAACATGTCCAGAATACCATTTGTTATCTCCTTCATTTATTCCTGTTAGCGACATAGTTTTGGTGAATAAATTATTTCCAAAATCAAATACTTAATATTTTAAACTATAAAACTATAATCAATTGATGGGACACGTGAACACAAGCTCAATCATTTTGTGCAAAGTCTTTCAGAATTGGGAAATGGTTTAGAAAAATAATAAAAATAGATTTAAAAAACATTTGGAGGATGTGGAACTGAGAAAAAAGCTTGAGGAACAACTGAATATGGATAAATCATCTGTAAAAAATACTTGTGTTAAGTATAACATTAATACGAAATACTGTGATATAATTAACATAAATAATGATGAAAAATATACTTTTTGAAATTGTTACAAACTAAAATTAAAATAAATTCAATTAAAAGCCAAACTAAAAAGTTAAATTCAAAACAATTCTACAAATCGAATAATTGTTTTAATGCAGAGTATTCCCAGTTGCTGTTTTTAAATGGTAAAAGTATATTTTTCTACAGTAGCTAATGTGACCTTTTGGCTGATTAATACAAGTCAATTAGCGGACATCTGTTTTAACCTCTGAAATATCTGAGCATTCTTCAAGGGTCATTTATTGAACGTTTTATTGCAATATCTAAAAATAACAACAATAATAACAAATGCATTTCTTGTTATATCGATTAACAACGGTTCACAGATTTAAATAGAAACCGAGAGACACAAATGACCCCAGAAGTCCTGCTTTCTAGACTCAAGTCTTCATTTTCAACGAGAACACATGGATTTTTCTATTGTAAAGTTATTGCTCTTTCAAATTAAGTCATTTGTTTGGACACATCTATCTGCAGTCTTCTGAGCAAGAACTATATGGCATTTTAAATTAAATTATGTATTATGTCTTGATCTACAAATAGAGTCGATTCAGTGTGTAGTGAAAGGAAACGAGAAAATCACCCACTTCCACGCTAAAGAGTACCACTGCCCTACATCGGTAGTAGCTGAGCTGTTGAAACATTTGAGGTTTCACACTTACCAACAGGGTTTGCGTTCAGCCAAGCCTCGCAGTCAGCTGCCATGGTTCACAGTAGACAGGAGCTTTTGCAGCGGAATCGTGCAAAAACAAGAATTCCCGCAGATTACTGCAAAAACGGATAAAAAACTTGAAATTATACACTTCGCTGGAGACGTGCTAGGGATGATTTGCCCAGACATGTTCCAACACAACGTCACCCCACCCCCCTTTTTTTAATTCAAAGACGTGCTGTTGACAAACAATAGCTAACGCAGTTTAAAACTGTAATGTAATCAATTTATCTGTATTTTACTTCACGTAAAGAACAATTGCTTCTTCCACATAACTAAACAAATGTAGCATACGTCGAATCGTCCTTTCGCCTCGTCAAGTCGTAACTTATCTTTATCCGAAGCCCAAACGTTAGTAAAAAGATAACATCAAACGAGCAGCAGCTAAATGAATGAACGAAGCTATCACCTTTCTAAAATGTTAGAGTTTAAAAGGGGCAAGTCTGCCCACTCAACGGTTTTATCAAATAAGATTTAAAAAACACGTACCGTTTCGCACCTCGAAGCTTTAAACTCTGACGCGCAAGCTGTTGTTTTTGTTTCACTTACCCAGCAACGCGGTCAGTTAGTGTTGTGTTTTTCTCATCTGATTGGCCTAAAGGAGGGGGCTGTTTCAGGGCAGCCAATCAAAATGCAACACAGAAATTTGTTCCAGAAAGTTCTATGCAGATCCATGAGGTCATGTTGGTTATAAAGTGCTGCCCCCTGTCTGTGGAACAGCAGATATGCAGGTTGCAAATGTCAGTTTATTCAGGAGCTGCTAAAATTATAGTCAAATTAATGACATTGAGGATAACGATGACGATAGTAATAATCGGGTGAGTCTATGAAAAAAGTTTTTTTTTTTTTTTCATGCAAAACATGGTTATCATCTTAAACAATACGACCTCATTAGGTTATATACAAATTAATCAGACCAAATGTTTTTTTTAAATGGAAAATATTTCAAAGCAACCTCTTTAAATCGTTTATCTTCAGACTTAAATACTTTAACAAAACGTTTTTGTGCAACACCACAATTATGTTAACATGATGTCAGGTTACATCACCTCTCAATGACTCTGCACCAAAATTACTCATGTTATGCATTTTCACAAAAAAAAAATTGTTTACCAAGATTTACAATTGAAACGACCTACTGCATTTAAGGAAAGCCAATAAATATTTGAAAGCTGGTGTACAAGCAAGAAAAACTATTTACATTCAAACTAAATCTTGTAGAAAATTTCATGCAGACAGTATAAATGTTCTTTTGCAGCCTGGGGTCAAGCAATGTTGTTAGTGTAAGTTGTGTTTCTGCATGTCTGAATTATTAACTCCATGCCCATACATTGTGAGACATTCCAGGATCGTTCAGAAATTTCAGGAAATATCTGGAAGTTTCTAGAAAATTAGAACTGGATTGTGTTACCAATAATAAAATGGGGAAGTTCACATCAATAGGGACCAATTATGCATTAAATTAGATCTGCCATGAATTTTCCCCTATGTCCTAATCGCAAAACAACTCTGAAACACATACATAAACAGATCATATATAGAACAGTTGTCCCGTCAATACATTCTTTCACCTGAGCTGTGGAGCTCTTGACTGCTTCTCTAATTATTTCTCTCCTTGCCTGGCCTGTCAATTTAACTGGACAAACTTGAGGCCTTCACATATAAGCTCTAGTTATAATGAGTTTTAATCACACAGAAGTAGACTTTATTAACTAATTAAATGACTTCTGAAGGCAATTGGTTGCACTGGATTTTATTAAGGGGTATCAAATACAAAAACAGAAACCACGAGATGCGATTTATTCGTTTGTTGGCATTTTATAATGGCTTATATACTTTTGGACATTTTCAATGTTTCCTTTTTATGCATCCCAAATGTGTGGAAACAGCTCCTGCACACAATACTGTTATTTATTTCACAAGATCCATTTTCACAGTATAACAAACTCTGGCTTAATACATGTTACAGAACAGTGTAACATGAAACAAAAAAATGTAAGGTCAAATTTAATGCCTGTGCTGCTTTACGTTGCATGGTGTGGAACATGAGACTGAGATTGTCTTAGGAAGCAAAGATTTTAGCAAAATGTATTGAAAAATAAAAATAAAACATTTCCATTGTATCATCATTAGTAATGTAGTTTAAGTTTACCTAATAGATTTACAGTCAGCTACAGGGGAAAAAACAGCAGAAGAATAAAAGCCATAGATGTGAATAATATATAAATGTTTTTTAAACAATAAAATGATTTTGATAAGTATAACAAGCCTGAGAACATGTTTTAGTGTTTTTCCCACCAGAAAAAAACTAAACTAAACAAAACATATTGCCCCTGAGAGCTCAGGCTGTGACAGAAATCAAGTGGATAAAATGCAAACAAACTTGAAACAAAAGAAATTCGACAAAGGTTGCATAGCATTTGGAAAAAAGAAACAAAACCAATAAATCAAATACAGACAATTACCTCAAACTTGCTTTAGATTTTTTCTAGGTACGTCCTGATCTAAACCCAGGTAACAGCTCTGGGTCAAGGCAATTTTAAACGATCGGTATCAGAGTCCCTGCCAAAACCTGATCCCGAAAACCTGTTGTTGTTCTGTCATTGATTTTTGTTTGTGCATGGCCTGATTTAATCTACATAGCATTATGCATTATGTATTATTTGCACATTATTTAGTTGATGTAGTGATTTTCTTTACCCTTTAAAATGTTGTTTACGGTAATAGAGAGCTCCTGGTCTGCCTGTGTCATGTGACCTGCAGTCCCCAGCTACACTTATAAAGCAGAACAACTTCTTCTGTATGTTCTCTCAGAACACAGTTTACTAGAACCCAACAGAAATATCTTATGAGTTGAATCATCAATTAATTATGTCAAACCATAAGCATGTTAACTGGTGTGCCTAGCACATCGCTTAATTGACATGTTAACGCCAGTCTAGCGCCACAGGTAACTGATATGGTAATATAACCCTAGGACCTCATGTAGCTGATGTGCTAATATTACCCTACATTAGCTAGCCTAACACTTCAGCCAACTGACAGCTCTTCATCCAATTGATATGCTAACATTAACCTTGAACTTTAGCTAACGTATATACTGTTAGCATTTAGGTTAACTGCTCCATATAGTCAGCAGAAACGGTGAGAGTTCATTGAAGACTGTTTATTAAAGTTTTATGGGTTGACTAAGTGCCATGTTTAGAAACAAAAGAAAATGCCATGCTCGTTTTAGGTGATGTGTTGTCAGACAGAATATAGCTTTTGTAATGTAGTTACCCCAATGTAGGAGCAGCATACAGCAGAAATCCTGGTTGGGTAAAAACTTGTTTCATAAAACATTGATACAAGAGACTGAAACATCTAGAATCTGCATGTATCATATGTACTTATGATTAAATGACTGAATGTACTGAATGTGCATGCCATTGTTTTTTATTTCCATGTTTTAGGTGAGTGACCAGAGTCTGAGGATATGAAATTTTTTATCAACTTTGTGTTTTGGTGTAGGAAAATTCACCTCATTCATAAAGTCGACAATGCACCAGAGATTATTTGGTATTTTGGTAGGAATAAAGGGGAATGCAGACTGGGAGCACAGCAGTGGGCTGCACTGTGGTGCTTTCAACTGTCACCTTTAACACACATTGGACATGTCATGCTGAAGTGCTTTGAAACAGAATAGTAGGGCTGCAACTAATGATTATTTTAATAATTGATTAATCTGTCAACTATTTTTTCGATTGATAATCGGATAGCAAAAAGTGCTTAATTGGAGATTTTTTAGAGAATTTGGAGCAGGTGAAAATTGGACCAGACAAAAAATGTTTTTCATCTAAATGCAAAATGTATATATTTTTTGTAGAGTTTTGGCCTAATTATTGCTCAGCAAATGGCATGTTTTAGAGTCTGTATACTTCAGTTAAGAATTATTCAATTAATAAATTAGTTGACGATTATTCCAATAATTGATTAATAAGGATTAAACCAATTCATTGTTTCAGCCCTACAGAATAGACTGTTGAACTATAGCTATAGATAGTTTTACCGGATGTAAGGACACACCTGGATAGAACAGGGTTCCAGAAGGATCACCACAAGAGAAAAGCTGGAGGTGGGGACGATAACAACCTGAGTGTTCCCCAGGCAATTATGCTAATTAAAATAAAGACCAGAGTTGATTCAATTTCTTAAGGAAACTTAAAAAAAAAATCATTCAACATTTTAAAGCATGATTTTGTGTGTTTTCAGTATGAGAGATTTAGAGAAATATACAAACTAATAAAGGAGCAAGGCTCCATGTTGGAGACCGCTCTGGAGCTCCAATAGTGCATTGAGCAGAAAATATGCACACCCTTTGCACAACACGATCGGTAGAGTGTCTTCAGTCAGATTTCTTTAAGGCCACGGTAATAAAGATAAGGAGTTCATTTCAGTACACAGAAGCAGGTTGCAATTACTGGTTATAATGACCAATAAGTATAAGGTCTTTAATTATATAACTGTTTTATTTCACATGCAAATAAATTTAATTTTACTTATTCTTCCTGTAGTTCAGTTCAGTTATATTTAAAACAAAAATTGACAGAATATCAGATGCACTTAAAATAAAAAACTTGTTCTTCTCAGAAAGCCTTACATAGGAAATCTGGAGGGAAAATAATAATTCATTAAAAGCAGTAAATAGTGTAAACCTCCTTAACATTTCACCTGAAGTATGTACAAAATTGAAACATTCAAGACATCTTAGTATAATATAAACATAATCAAAACTACCAGTCCAAAAATAAATTCAAGCTTCTCTTTGTCACATTATCAATGTTTTTTTCTCTTTCTGTAGCTTCACACAAACTGCACATGTTCACAGATCTCCCTGCTTTGTGCTGTTCCAGAGGTGAAAGGTTAAACTGGTGTCAGTGTGCTACCGAGGGTTCAGTCAGCACACTCGACAGGCCGTTCTCTGCCAGCTGGGACAGATATTTCTGTGAAAATAAAACAATATGATTAAAGTTCAGATTCCAGCATTTGTATATTTAATCACAATAGTATAGAATGACACAACATCACACTTCTCACGATTTTTAAATTTTAACACAACCAGAGGTGCCCTAGCATGTCATCCAAACTCTGTCCCTGTCCTGATCGGATGTCTCTCCTTTGTGAGGAGCATCTTGCTGACTCACCGAGATGGAAGTGAGTGGCACAATATGAGTGAAAAAAACTGTGTAAAAAGCCTTAAAATACACGGATTATAATACACTGATCATAATGCGCATTGAATATTAAAAAAAAGGCCCAACCTAGATATTTCAGTTCAATTACTCAGTAGGAGTAAAAAACAAAAACATCCTGCGTTAAAAAATACATATATTTTAGGACGTCACTAAAATCTAAATTATTGGCACCCCTAACTGTTCCTATAAGAATAATCTAACTGCTGAACTTTTTAAAATGTATTTGGGGTGCCTCTGTATTTGGCACCCCAAATACAGAGGCACCCCAAATACAGTAACTGGGGTTATTGCTTTGCCATGCTCCACCCTAGGAACCTTAAAATACTTATCATCACTTTCTGTTTCCCTTGGGTATAAATATGATGTGACACAGAGTCCCATTTCTTTTAGCCAATCTTAACTTTTTGCTGTTTCAAAATAATTCTGTCAGTGCTCACAATGCTGTGCTGGCTGGCAAATAAAGACACCTGATACAGTATAGTTTAACAGTGTATGCTTGTGGTAATCTGTTCCTAAATTTTTGTATTTGTATGTATATCTGATGATATATTGTTGGATTTTTTTTTATGTCTCAGTTTACTTACATTTTATGTTTATCAAAATTCTGAAAAAATGTCACTAAATCTTTAATGAATACAAAGAAAGACATGCCCTTAATGCTTTCTTTTTTCACCTAAAGGCAAAATTATTTACCACACAAGTCAAACTAATCCCAAATTAGTAATAGTTAAACAGTAACTTATCAACTGCCATCTAATTTTAGATTTAGAATTTTTTTTGAATACTCTTTAGCTGATCAATGATGACACCTTTAAAAAAAAGCCTGAAATATAAAATGAACTTGCAATACAAACTTAGTTTCCGTTTAGAAAAATGTTCATATGTTTTTTTTTCTTTATGTCATACTGCATATTGAACATCAACTGAACATTCCCACTGTGAGAGACGTACCTGGAGGTTCCTGTAGTGCACGGTGCTGCGGCAGTGACTGGTTTTTGCAGTGTCTTCACTAGTGTAGAACAATCCACAGAGTTTACAGTAGAAGCCTGTTCTCGGCTCAATGAACTCCACTCCTGTCATAAAGAGAGAACGCAACAGTTGGAAACCAGTCTCACCAGAACCCTGCATGACACAAGGGGCTTTGCAAGAACAAGCAGGGAACCAAACATGCGATTTGCAAAAACAGATAGTTTTGTTTTTGTCACTTTCATTGAATGATATACGGGCTTTATTAATCAGGCCTATGTGTTTGCATGGTTTGTTATAAAAAATGACTAACTCTAAATACAAAAAATGGAATTCAAGTCTTTTCAGCAGAAATAAGGCAGCTGTTGCTATTATGTTACCAAGAAGGCTGGGTCTTTGACTGTGTTGATATTTGTGTCCCTGAAGGTGGCACCAATTTACATTAAAGTGGACATAAATATGAATAAATTGTGAATTTTAATGCTACAAATTATGTTTCAAGGTTTCTGTATTTGTTTTTTTTTGTCATTCTTATCATGTTTTCAATATTTATGAAGTCATTCATATTAACGATAAGGAAACGATAAGAAAAAGTATTTTAAAAATCCATGTTTTCAAAAAAGTTGCATAATCTCATTTTAAAATTCGTTGAGAAAACCTTTAATTTGAATCCATTTGTTCAGTGGGGAAAAACATTGCACATAAGGAAATAATTTGTTTTTACTAAATCACCGTTTGCCACATCTATCGGCACTCCCTAAAGATTTCTGTAAAATAAGTGTAGCTTTAGCATTGTTTCAGTTTATGTGTCACTTAGTAAGTGTTTTGCCAAATGACTTAATTAGCTATTTATGATATTATGTTTCCCTGGAGTATAAATGTGACGTTACACATGGAACCAATTGTAATAGCCACTCTTAAAAATGGAAAAAACAAGAGAAAAAAAGTGCTCCAAAAAATAGCTACCTAAACAAATTTGCATTCAGAGTAAACTGTGTGAACTGTGTCAGACAAAGCTGAAGGAGAACCCATGTTTTTCTTGCCACCACCAACAGTGAGCTGGACAGTAAGGGGGGTAAAAAAAAACCTCCAAAGCTCACTTTTAGAAACCATCAACTAGTGGAAACTATGAGTCACCAAATCTCCATAACAACCATTGGATATTATTGACATGCCAAGTACTTGTTTGGGAGGTATGCCAAAGAAAGGTATTTTCTGTCCTACCATCACAAGAATATACTTGGAGTTTGTTGAACTTTAACTGCTTTGCTTGAATGAGATAAACAATCCAGATGGGTCTGGCATGAAACAAAGATGAATATGTAGGAAAGTACAGCATGCCCACTATTAAGTATGGTGGAGGATCTGTTATACTGTGAGATCGTTTCTTTTACAAATGCCTTGTAAACCTTGCTGTTTTGCATCATAGACTCTTTGAAAACTTACAAGCTGTAATGAAACACGAACAGGTTTGGCAAAACAGGCTTGGACAAACTTAGCATAACCAAAGGCGAGGACATGAATGGGATGTTTCCGCAGGGAATGAACGGAATGGCAGTGTATATATGGGCACAGCACAGGAGAAGCAGGGAAACTGATTTGTATGTTGCAGGTGGACCGAATGAAGCTGATTAACAAACTGTGGCAGGAGTAAACAAAAAAAAAAAAAGCTGGAACTAATACAAGGACACAAACCAAAGGAACGTCTCACAGACATAACAAAACACAAAAATGCATCATGAACAGAATACAAGAATCTTAGGAAACCAACCCAAGGAAGTAACTAACACATCAGAAACAGGATCCAAAAACACAACCTGGAGAACACAACCACAGAAAAACCTAAAACAAAAACCAAAACACTCTCAAATCATAACAACCAAGGCCACCTTAGTCTACTTATCCAATTCCCGTAGTGTCGGGTGTGTGTGGTCCACTGTGATGAGTTGAGGATGAGAAAGCACAAGAAAGGAGCCAGGTCTCTGTATGGTCTGTAAGGGTGTTGAACTCAAGTCTTGGGGGGCCGATGTCCAGCAACTTGTGGATGTGTCCCACGTCCAACACACCCACACCTGAATCAAATGACTGAATTTCCTTATGCGCTCAAGTTCTATAGAGTCCTGGTGGGGACTTAATTCAGCTGTGTTGACGCAAAGTTGCTTCTCAAAGTTGCAGGACCGCAGCCTTTGGGGACTGGAGTTTGACATCCGTGGTCAAGATTGTGCAAGGAGGCTTGGTCAAAGACACCTCTTGCTGTTTGCTCCAGTTTTACTATTTTTGGTGTTAAATTAAGTCACAGCTGCAGCAGTTTATTTTAAGGGTCTTTACACATCATCTACAAATGTGGAGGTGCTGTGTACACAAACTATTTCAAATTTACATTCCTGTGTACTGAACAATTTCATGTGTAATTAATTTTACATCTTACACTAAGAAGTACAGTAGCCACTGTAGAAATTTTACAGTAGTTCAGTTCAAATGAAGTGTCCCACTATGATAAAATAAAGCTTTCAAACCACCAAGGTAGATATGCTGTATTGCTGTGTTCTCCAGGTATATAAAACAATGGAAAACCTAGCAAATGTTTTGTAAAAGCACAACTCCTGACAAATCTCTTAAGATGTTTCACAGTTGTAATATAAGCTAAACATGCAGCCCTCACTGCAGTTTCCCTCTGATCTATTGCACTGCAGGGCTTCTGTGTGTTTATCCACATAGCAGCCATAAACCATATGCTCAGTCTTGTAATTTAACCCCAGTGGTCTTACACGTATCCCCCGTGTGCATCTTGATCACATTAGTCTGCAAGAGGCCAAGCCATTCATTCATTAAAGCAAAGGGTTGCTCTTCCACACATTAATAGCTCACATAAAGTGCCTCCTTCCTAATGTGATCAACTCAGATTCAGCACTCCTTTAGTGGAGTTAGCCATTTAACTTCAAACCAAAAAGTCACATTTGTTTTAGGGAGATTTAGACTCCAGAATCAGGCTTTGAAGGTTTTGTTTCTTAGACATATTCTTACCTCAGTTGACCAACCTAAGGGCAGAACATAGTCGGGCGTCTTCTGAACAACGCAGACTTCGCATGTACGTCCGCCGAGTCAACAATATATGCCTTTAACTCCTATCTGTTACATATGCCCAGCAATTGTTTTAAAACACTAAATCTACCGAGGAACTTTGACAGGATGTTGCTCCTTAGACAGACTTGCACTGCTGCCTTGAAACATGTTAGGCCAAACTGGAGAACCAGAATATTTCTCTGAGTAATACCATTTTTATGTCCCAGCTTAGACTTTACCTAAGTGACATTTTGTGAAGATTAAGTCAGACCTCAAACACATGAGAAGCGTTTTGGTTTTTATTTCAAATGGGTGGAAAATCACAGACATAACTCTGTATAATCCAGCCTCTGAAATATGAAACAGCACTGTTTTAGCTGCTGCTCAGGCTGCCTCATATAACTGAAAGCATGGCCACATTTTGCCATGTTTTGTCATGTTAATAAAATTTTAGTAGTAGTTTAAAGTGTAATGTGCTTACCCAAAGGAATACTGTGTTCACTGACAGCTTTGTCTTGCTCCAGAGAAAGGGAGGGGGCTTCGATCTCTGTAAAAGACATTTAAATATTAAGAAAGTAATGGACAAGGAGCATTTTTTATTTACTTATTCACAGTCTTTTACTCCCTCTGGGTTTGTTTCCCTTGAAGACGTAAAGAAAAGTTGCTACTGGTTTGTTTTATAGTTTTGAATACACTTATGAATGTCAGTAATGTTTGAACAGTTCCTTTTGCAGTGATTCAATAATTTTTTAAAGAAGAATTGGGTGTATACAATCTTTCAGGTTAACTGACTTAACCTTGACTGCAATGGCTCCAGCTCAACAATCCTTTTACTTCAAAAACAGAAAGGATCATGCAAATGTGAATGCCGAACTCAAAATCACATTAAAGCAAGGCATATCCTGAGATTTTGACTTTTTAGGGCTATGGTCTTAAACTTTTAATTTGCTGATGAACATCCTGCAGTCCCCTCCTTGAACCGTCACCTTAACGTGGTGGAGGGGTTTTAGTGTTCAAATGATCCTAGAAGCTATGTTCTCTGGGGCTTAAATGCCCCTGGTAGGGTCTCCCATGGCAAATAGGCTCTAGGTGATGGGTCAGACAAAGAGCGGTTCAAGAATCCTTCATGAGGACCATTAAATCAAGGCACGTGACGTCGCCCAGTACGGCGGAGCCGGGGTCCCACCCTGGAGCCAGGCCTGGGGTCGGGACTCGCCGGAGAGCGCCTGGTGGCTGGGTTGCTCCTCGCGGGACCCGGCCGGGCCAAGCCCGAACGAGAGACGCGAGGCCATCCCCCAGTGGGCCCACCACCTGCAGGGGGAACCGTGAGGGACCGGTGCAAAGAGGATTGGGTGGCGGACAAAGGTGGAGACCTCAGCGGCCCGATCCCCGGTTGCTTAGGCTGGCTCTAGGGATGTGGAATGTTACCTCGCTGGGGGGGAAGGAGCCTGAGCTTGTGCGGGAGGTCGAGAGATATCGACTAGAAATAGTCGGGCTCGCCTCCACACACAGCGTGGGCTCTGGAACCCATCTCCTTGGGAGGGGCTGGACTCTCTTCTACTCTGGAGTGGCCCACGGGGAGAGGCGGCGGGCTGGGGTGGGTTTGCTTGTTGCCCCCCAGCTCAGCCGTCTCGTGTTGGGGTTTACCCCGGTGGATGAGAGGGTCACATCCCTGCGCCTTCGGGTCGGGGAAAGGACTCTGACTGTCGTTTCGGCCTACGGGCCGAGCGGTAGTGCGGAGTACCCGCCCTTCTTGGTGTCCCTGTCGGGGGTGCTGGATAGTGCCCCTCCCGGGGACTCCATTATTCTGCTGGGGGACTTCAACGCCCATGTGGGAAACGACAGTGACACCTGGAGAGGCATGATCGGGAAGGATGGCCTCCCCGATCTGAATCCGAGTGGTGATTTGTTATTGGACTTCTGTGCTAGTCACGGATTGTCCATAATGAACACCATGTTCAAGCATAAGGGTGTCCATCAGTGCACTTGGCACCAGGACACCCTAGGCAGGAGGTCAATGATCGACTTTGTTGTCGTATCATCAGACCTTCGGCCACATGTTTTGGACACTCGGGTGAAGAGAGGGGCTGAGCTGTCCACTGATCACCACCTGGTGGTGAGTTGGATCCGCTGGAGGAGGAGAAAGCCGGACAGACTTGGCAGGCCCAAGCACATAGTGAGGGTCTGCTGGGAACGCCTGGCGGAGCCCTCGGCCAGGGATGTATTTAACTCCCACCTCCGGGAGAGCTTTGACCAGATTCCGGGGGATGTTGGAGACATAGAGTCTGAGTGGACCATGTTCTCCGCATCTATTGTCGATGCTGCTGCCCGTAGCTGCGGCCGTAAGGTCTGCGGTGCCTGTCGCGGCGGCAATCCCAGAACCCGGTGGTGGACACCGGCAGTAAGGGATGCTGTCAAGCTGAAGAAGGAGTCCTATCGGCTGTGGTTGGCTTGTGGGACTCCTGAGGCAGCTGACGGGTACCGTGAGGCCAAGCGTGCTGCGGCCCGGGCTGTGGCAGAGGCAAAAACTTCGGCCTGGGAGGAGTTCAGTGAGGCCATGGAGAAGGACTACCGGTCGGCCACGAAGCGATTCTGGCAAACCGTCCGGCGCCTCAGGAGGGGGAAGCAGTGCTTCGCCAACACTGTTTATAGTGGGGGTGGGAGGCTGCTGACCTCGACTGGGGACATTATCGGGCGGTGGAAGGAGTACTTCGAGGATCTCCTCAATCCTGCCATCACGCATTTCCTGGTGGAAACAAAGGCTAGGGACTCGGGGTTGGACTCTTTCATCACCCAGGCTGAAGTCACCGAGGTGGTTAAAAAGCTCCGCGGTGGCAAGGCTTCGGGGGTGGATGAGATCCGCCCTGAGTACCTCAAATCTTTGGATGTTGTGGGGCTGTCATTGGTTGACACGCCTCTTCAACATTGCATGGCGGTCGGGGACAGTGCCTCTGGACTGGCAGACCGGGGTGGTGGTCCCCCTTCATAAGAAGGGGGACCGGAGGGTGTGTTCCAACTACAGGGGGATCACACTCCTCAGGCCTGGTAAAGCCTACGCCAGGGTATTGGAGAGGAGAGTCCGGCCGATAGTCGAACCTCGGCTTCAAGAGGAGCAGTGTGGTTTTCGTCCAGGCCGTGGAACACTGGACCAGCTCTATACCCTCTACAGGGTACTCGAGGGCTCATGGGAGTTTGCCCAACTGGTTCACATGTGTTTTGTGGACCTGGAGAAGGCATTCAACTGTGTTCCTCGTGATGCTTTGTGGGGGGTGCTCCAGGAGTATGGAATCGGGGGCCCTTTATTAGGGGCCATCCGGTCCCTGTACGAGCGGAGCAGGAGTTTGGTCCGCATTGCCGGCACTAAGTCGGACCTGTTCCCGGTGCATGTTGGACTCCAGCTGGGCTGCCCTTTGTCACCGGTCCTGTTCATAACTTTTATGGACAGGATTTCTAGACGCAGCCAAGGGCCGGAGGGGGTCTGGTTTGGGGACCAGTGGATTTCGTCTCTTCTTTTTGCAGATGACGTGGTCCTGCTGGCCCCCTCTTGCCAAGACCTACAGCATGCGCTGGGGCGGTTCGCAGCCGAGTGTGAAGCGGCTGGGATGAAGATCAGCTCCTCCAAGTCAGAGGCCATGGTACTCAACCAGAAAGGGTGGGTTGTCCTCTTCAGGTGTGAGAGGGAGTTCCTGCCTGAAGTAGCAGTAGTTCAAGTATCTCGGGGTCTTGTTCACGAGTGAGGAAAGAATGGAGCGGCGAGATCGACAGACGGATCAGTGCGGCTGCCGCAGTAATGGGGCGCTGTGCCGGTCCGTTGTGCTGGTGAAGGCACAGAGCTGAGCCGAAAAGCGAAGCTCTCGATTTAACCGGGTCGGTTCTTACGTTCCTAACCCTCACCTATGGCCATGAACTTTGGGTCATGACCGAAAGAACGAGATCCCGGATACAAGCGGCTGAAATTAGCTTCCTCTGTAGGGTGGCCGGGCACTCCCTTAGAGATAGGGTGAGGAGCTTGGCCATTCGGGAGGGGCTCCACATCGAGAGGAGCCAGTTGAGGTTGCTCGGGCATCTATACTGGATGCCTCCTGGACGCCTTCCTTGGGAGGTGTTCCGGGCACGTCCCACCGGGAGGAGGCGCAGGGGATGGCCCAGGACACGCTGGAGGGACTATGTCTCTCGGCTGGCCTGGGAACGCCTTGGGCTCCCCCCGGAGGAGCTGGAGGAGGTGTCTGGGGAGAGGGACGTCTGGGTGTCTCTGCTGAGTCTGCTGCCCCCGCGACCCGGTTCCGGATAAGCGGAAGACGACGTGTACGAGTACGAGTACGAGTACACCCTGCAGTTTTGAGTAGTTTGCCTGCTCTATTTCTTTTGTCTCTTGCTCACATTTCTGATTTTGCAGTTTGAAGCTCTACCTAAAACAGGATATGTGAATACTTATAATATTGCTGCTGATTTTGTTCAGGAGTGTACAGACACCCCCACTAATATTTGGCTTATGTCTTTCCTTTGGCAATTTGCTGAGAAACCACACACTTTGTGTATCCATCAGAAAGCCTTTGGCAATAATTTTGGCTGGATATCTGACCTCTCTTCTTTGCAGACTTGGTAGAGTTAATTTTTCTGCCACAGATTTGAACTGTAACCATAGTCTTAAATTTTTCAATTGGATTGAGGTTGGAAACATTCCAGAAGCTTAATGTTAGCCTGCTTTATCTGTTACCAAGGCAGGTTTGACTTTTGCTTAGAATGCCAACCTCTGTCAAAGAATCAGCCAGCTCCCTGATGATTGAGGTGAAGTTGAAAACATTGAGGTAGTCCCTCTTTTTCATTATTCCATCCACTTTGTGCTATGCACCAATAACACAGGACACAAAAAAGCCCGACAGCATGGTGTTGCCATCAACATGCTTAAAAGTTGGTACAGTGTTTCTAGGTTTGAACGTCTCAAGTTTAGTCCTCCACATTTACTTTTTATTGTTGTGGCTAAATAGCCAAATCTGTCTCATCTGACAAACTTTTCATTAGAGAGCATTTGGCTTATCAGTGTGGGCAGCTGCAAGTTTCAGACAAGGGTGAAAGACTATATTGTGGTAGGGCACTTCCTTCTTGGGTAGCGGTACATAATTCAGCCAAAGGTTATTTTTCAAGAGCTTTACTGGAACGTGCCAGGTAGATCTTTGAACTGTCATAGAACATTAACAGAACTTAACAGGTATTTTCTGGAATACTTTCTAGAACTTTCATAGAACTTTCACAGAATGTTCACACAACCTATTGGTTGATTTTTGGAACTGGGGTGTATAATGAGGTAACTTTTATGGAAAATTACTCCCTAAACTTACTAGTTCATTTCTAGAACTTTACTGGAGCTAACACAGAACTTTCATAGAACTTACCAGGTACTTCAATGAAACCTAGCAGTTACTTTTGGAACAAAATGCAACGGTTCCACTAAAATTCCGATAAATGTTTCACATAATACAGCCCAGTTTCTGAAAGTACTTCAATAAAGTTCCATGAATATAATTGGTAATCTCTCAGAGTGTTCTGAAAAGTACCAGGTAAGTTCTGTGAAAGTTACATGAAAGTTCAAAAAGATATCGGCTGAGTTCTGATAAATTTCCTGGAACATAACCGCTACATTCAAGGAAAGTACATGCTGCATTATGTAGAGTTACCCCTTCTTGTTAAGCATCCTCACTGTCCATGTTGATTATAAACTCAGTTCACTCTGGACAGAGACAGGACATGTGTTCCAGGCTTATCTTTCATGGTTCCTGTGTGGTTCGTGATCAATTATTGGTAGTTTTTAAGGTCTAATGGCTAAAAGTTAGACTTGATTGGGTTTTTAAAGTGAACAAAGCCGTCTGATGTTAAGCTTCTGGAATTGCCTAACCAAGGCCCTGTTATTAAACATGTTGAAAGTGTGTTGACTATGCTTAAAACCCAGGTCCAATCCAGGAAACCAACCAGTAAAAGTTAACTACCAATTCAACAACGAAGGGCGCTTAATTATCCAGTCTGAATTATGCTAGAAGTTTATTGATTGCAACTAAAATATAAGTACAACTTATTGAGACACATTTAACTTTTTATTGGCAATGGGTGTGAAACAGATTGCTAAGTGATTATGGAAATTAATAAAAATTTTCTAAAATTTACATTTTTGTGAAGAAATCTGTACAAAGAAGATATTGAAAAATCATATATTTGCTTGTAGGAACGTACCTCTTTTTAGACCACCATCTTTTGGTTGAACCTCCAGATGTACTTTTTCTGGGGTCTGGTTTTCTGCCTGACTTTTATTTTTCTCTAATGAACAAATATGATTTTCCATTGGCTCATCTTGTGGGAACGAGCCATTGGGAACCTTGGCGGTCTCCAAGCATGTGTCCTCAAGTGCTGCCTTAAATTCCTCACTGGGGAAGCCACTGAGATCGTTGACTTTTTGCTTGGTATTTTCTGAAATTGCTTTCTCGCTTTCAGGATTGGGTGCAGTGATTTGATCCTCTGCTTTGTCAGCTCCAGATGTTGATGCCTCTCCTCCTGTATCCTCCTCCTCTTTAGGTTTCTTGTCAGATGCCTCCTGTACCTCCACTGGAAATGCTGATTGTGAAACATACTTCTGTTTCGATTGTTCTACTGATTCTTTGTGACAGGAAGTAAATTCTTGAAGCTCAGAGAGATCTGGCTCAATTATGTTCTCATCTTCTCCTCCTACTTCATCCACAGTTACCAGCTCTTCCATGTTTTTAGGATACCAACATTCTTCATCCGTGTCTTCAGCATTTTCCAACACATTCTCCTGCGAACATAAATGAAGAAAATATTTTACCAAACAATATATAACAAATAAGTTACACATTTCACTTTGGGCAATATGTCACTGGCAGGGAAACAGTTCCGTAGCATGATGCTGCCACCACCATGCTTGACAGTTGGTACAGTGTTGTCTTAAATTTGAAAGCTTCACTTTCACTCATCCAAACATATTTCTTATCATAAGCCCAACTCACCATAATTTGATTTAAAATTTTGTGGTCAATGTTGTAACCATAAAGCTTTTTTACAGAAGGCCTTTGGCATGTCTATGTGGGAAGCAGCTATTTAGAAATAATATTGAAGGTGTAGATATTGGAGCAAGGGCTTCTTTCTTATCTGCACCCTTAAGGTCAATGACAGTGTTAAGTGGCTTCACGGTGGACAGTGATACTACGGTAGCAGCATCTGCAAATTGCTTGAGTCTTCCAAAAGGACAATGATCATCAAAACTTTGAAATGTATGAAGCAGACTATTTAAACTCCAGGAATGGCCCCATCCTCAACCCTATTAAAACTTTATGGTCAATGCTTTAAAGTATGGTTTGTGCCAGAAAACCAACCAATTTAAATGATCTCTACCAATTCTGCCAGGAAAAGTAATCAAACACCCTGTAGAATTATGCCAGAAGCTTACTGATGACTTCAAAAAGTGTGTGGTTGAGGTACAACCTGCTACGAAACATTTAACCAAAAATCATTTAGGTGTACTTATACATATATTTGAGCTTGTGTGAGTAATATTGACCCTGTGTGTAGTAGGGAAGATATACAATAAATTCAAACTTGTGTCCTGTATAATTATTTCGCCCTAAAAAATGGCCATGTACCAATGTACCAATGGCATGTCAATAATAACGTTCATCATTAGTTTGAAAATGGGAATTATTTAAACGTTTACTCACAGTGTCACTGTCTCTGTCAATTTCAGTAGCCTTTTTTGACTTGTTACTTTGTTGAGGTGAAACAGATTTTTCTTTGGACATTCCATCCTAAAGGGGGAAATATTTATTGGTCAAAAGATGAGATAAATGTAATTATCCAACTATGCAGAAGCAAAAACTACTCACAGTATTTTCAGAAGCATTTTCTCTCTCCTGTTTCTCAGTGTGCCTTCTGCTTGAGTTTTTGCTCCTGTCTGTTCTAGATGAACTCCTCCTCTTGTCCTCTGGGGTTCGACACAGAGCCTCGTCCGTCGTGTCAAAGTCAGCATGTCTTGACTGAACAGGGTGGTCCCCATCCCTCCTCCTCGGCTTGTTATGTCGATGGTGAGATGTCCTGGGTGGCTGCTCTGACTTGTATAATGATTCCATGTAAAAATCGTTTTCCATGTTCCTGTAAATGTTGAAGGACGAGCCCAGGGGGCCGTCCCGTGGATGCCAGTCTTTACTGCTCCTCATTGTTTCTCCATTTCCACGTTCATCTGCAGATCTCAAGCTGAGATGACCCAAGTGTTTGTGGTAGTTCTTCCGACGGTCAGCCGTCTTTCCGTTAGATCGATTGTCATCCATACTGGCACAGTTCCTCCAAGGATCGTCCCGCTCCCTTTCTTCGTCCTCTCTTCTCAGATGGGATGTCCAGTCTCTTAAACCCCCATGAGGACTTAGGCCATTACTGCCCCTGTCCTTACCCCTGCATGTTGCCACTGGGGGACTGTGGGCAGAGCTGCATGATGTAAAACTGGGACTGTGGGAATGAGGACTCAGAGAGCGGCTGATGGGGCTGCGAGAGCGTGCTCTCTCTGGAAGGTAGCTGAAAAGAAATTATGAAGAACACATTTCTGTATCTTTAAAAGCTTTGAATGTTTTTCTAAATTTTAGATTAGGACTATAATGCAAACAAAGTGGTGCAGATAGAAAAAAACAAAAATGACAAGTTTTCTTACTGTTCAGGTTCTTCCATCTTATCCCTTTCCCGCTGTGAGGTAATATCCTGGATGATTGATTGAACATCTTTACCTGGTTTCTGCAAAGAAAAAATATTCAGGCTTGAAAACTGTCTGACAAACCCTAAATATTAACTATTTCTATGTTATATAATTTACCTTGAGCTGCAGCTCCTTGTACCTCTTAGACATCCGTATGAGGAGTTTCTGATTGTCAATTGTGGCAGGAGTCAATTGATAGTATTGAACCATGGCCTGAGCTGCCTCAACATACGCCATCTCCAGAAAAGCCTAGTTAATAAGCAGAGAGCTTCCATTAGGTAAGACAACAACAGTGACAATCGGCCAGTTTCTGATATCAAGATAAAGCAAAGTTTTAAAGAGGTATTGTTTCAAAATGGCTAAACGTTTACATCATACCATTTCAAAGTTTAAAGTCATTTTAATTAGATGTTTTTTATGGCTGCATGGAGCATAAAGTAATGCAGTGCTTCCCTTTCCCCAAATGTTGCTGAGCACTGCCAGTTCGCTGGCTGAAAGAAGGCTCTTTTCCCCTGGCTACAAAAACAAATTTGACTGTTTGGAAATATTTCTGGTCAAGAAAAACACATACAGTGATGGTGTGGAGACTAAAGCAGCACCACCCCTCACTTCTCTTTAGGTAACCCTGTTTTAAAACTACAGTAGGAAAGCAGATTGTCTGTTCGGCTGCTGGCCACTTGCTGGCTCACTATTTAACCAGCTTATACTAGCTTGTTATACTCCCAGTAATATTCTGTGAAGAGGGACAAAAAGAGATAATATTACTACTACTACTAGTTTTAGTTGATTTATTGCTAATCTTTGCATGTCTCAAAGTCAAATATCAACATAATTAGAATGATCAGTAAACCACATAATTTCAGCAGCATTAGGAACAATTGCTGTTTTTTATTTTTTATTTTAAAGCAATCAGATAATTTTATTGGTTTAAATTTTATATTGGTTTAAAGTTTTTGAACAAATACCATTACACCAACAAATTTTGGTGTTTTTACTCAATGTTTTCATAGCTTGAAAATATCATTAATGCTCACATAATTACCATTTTCAGTGGAAAAGTGGATTTAGGCTTTTATATTAAGATATCCTATCACATTACTTTGACAGATCACTTCAACAGTCACCTTGGCTGCTGTAACCAAAAGTGTGAATTTAACATGAATACTTTTAATGCAATAGGTCTGATAATAATTGTTATATTCTTGCTGATTAGTTGAGTGTGGTTACAACAGAGCAGTCAAAGGTTAAACAAAAAGTGAGATCTGACACAATGCACAGTATTTAAAAACATAATTTTTTAAAACATTATTTTTTCCCAAAAATAATTTGGGAAAAAATAATCAGAAAATCAACTGCTCACATCCTTTCATAAATACTTTATTCCTAAATCTGTTGATTGGCACTTTAAGAGACAGGTTATGGCTGACAAATATATAAATGGTCATGGCAAAAAGCTTACTGCTAAAAAGTGCTATAATAGTACACAGTTCAATAAAGTGCAAATTATGCAAGTAAGTGAATGGCTCAAACTAAAAAAATGGTTTGTTGTGCAGCAAAATATTTAATCTAATTTATAGATCAAAATGTATATGTTTCTATCCCACTGAGATCTAAATGACATGATATATAGTAACAAATCTAAAAACAAAGAGCCTACTTTAACAGGGCGTTATGAAACTCATTGTTTTCTTTATTTTTACGTAGCTTTAGTGGTACTGTATATTTCTGAGTACATTTGGATGTTAAGTTTAGTTTTTTCTTGTCAAAGGAAATGGTTTTTGTTTTATTTCTAAGTTGGATCACATGTTCCACTGATATCTCACAGGAAAGGTGTAAAAAAAAAACATAAAAAAAAAAACGTTTCCATAAATTACCCAACAATTAATCAATTTGATCACTGGCTGATTTTCAGAGTTATGCTTTAATTGATTATCTGTTGGTATGTAACCTTACACTTGGGAGGTTTTAAAATCTGGCATTATTATTAGGAAAAGAAAATGTGGTACTTCTTAAAGACAATTTAATCTGAATGGAGCAGATGTGTGTTAACAGGAATTAACAGATCCTGTGACAAATTAAATGTATCTGCATAGCAGCTGAAAAACAATGATTGGTGCCTTAAATCGGTGCCATATCAACAACTGGCAATTGAAATGTAAATAATTATGAATAGAAATGTCAGTCAGTCATTTTATTCCATAATGGGTTGCGGGGGAGCTGGTGCCTATCTCCAGCAGTCTATGGGCGAGAGGCAGGGTACACCCTGGACAGGTCGCCAGTCCATCGCAGGGCAACACCCAAACAACCATGCACACACTCATTCATACACCTAAGGGCAATTTAGAGTGACCAATTAACCTAACAGGCATGTCTTTGGACTGTGGGAGGAAGCCGGAGTACCCGGTGAGAACCCACGCATGCACAGGGAGAACATGCAAACTCCATGCAGAAAGACCCCCGGATGGGAATCAAACCCAGGACCTTCTTGCTGCAAGGCAACAGTGCTACCAACTGCGCCACCATGCAGCCCTGAATAGAAATGATTTAACAAATTATGAATTCATGATAAATAAACAGATCATGTACCTGATGGGTTGATCGCATGAGGATGTAGTTGGTAACTTTCCCAAACGGTATTCCCAGGTTGATGACGTCATTCTCCGTGCAGCTGCCCTCAGGGAGGTTGCAGATGTGAACAACGCGGCCTGCAGACGCCTTTCTGGGTGGAAACGGCTAAAAATATAAAAAAACAGACATGTTTTGAACACTCATATCGCTGACAAAATCTGATCTAAAATAAAATCCTGCTCATTTAATATAGCTACATTCCCAACTTTCTACCAGTAGGCATTTAAACTTACATTATACAGAAGACAGTGTTGACAGGATATATTACAACTGCTGGGCATTATGAAACATGTTAGTTCATGATGGTGACTGAAGCTGCTCAAACAGTTTAGTTGTAATGAGAAAGTTAAGTCTCACATGTACAGTCTGTCCCATCGGGTATTATTTTTATTTGGTTCCTGGTGCTTCAAGGTTATTTTGAAGCCATCTTACTTTAGACAGGGTTCGAACAGATGAAAGCAGTCTCGTCTAAAGTCTTCATAAACTGCAAGATTCAAAAGTCAAGCATAGTGTGGAAAACGTGGCTGTCTAACTATGTGCAACATTATACAGCATGATGCCATTTATTTTTAGTCAATGGGAGTAGTGCTGTGGTGATAATGAAATTTTCTTGTTTGGATTTAGAGACTTGTCAGTTGAATATACGCAGGCATTTCTCACATTTGACACTTAACTGCACACCGACCCAGGAATGGAGGTTCGCCTTAACTGACTGGCGGAGAACGGAGAGCATCAATCAGAGACGCAGCCATATTTTTTATCATAATTTTTGAATTGAACTATCATGTTTAACAGAAGAAGATCTAAGCTGATTGTCTTTGATTCAAGACAATATTCCCCTTTGCTGTTATTAAAGTGATAATATAAGGCTCTACAGTAACAAACCTGATCTGTTTACTAACTAAATTGACTGTTACAAATCAAAGAACAACACAAAAATTTTACCACTGAAAATGGTTGGTTATACATTATAGATCATTTATTAAACATTTCTGGCAATATCCAAAAAGTTTTGAAAATATTTGTTTTTGTTAATTTGGCAGTTGGAAAAAACCCCGAAAACAATCAAGTTATCAGTAGAGAAAATTTGAGAAAAGTTTCTGAAAAGTTTTTTGGTCGATAATGACCCTACTTAATGCAAACAAATGACACATTTCTCAGATATTTATTTGTAAAAAAATTTGACTTTTTGCTTACTTACTTTTGGTTAGTAATTCACAGAAAGTCCCAATGAAATACATTGAAGTTTGTGGGTACAGTATTGCATGAAAAATAAAAAAAAATTAAAGGGGTATAAATATTTTCCTGGGTACCATGTATCCGCACCGCCTCAAATCTGAATGGAGAACAGATAAATGAACAAGAAGTTCGGGGTTTCTTTTTACAGAAACACTCAGGCATGTTTTCAGGTCTTACGCCTCAGTTCTTGTTGCACTTTGATCAAGAGGTACAGGCTAAGAAGATTGCAAAGATAAAAACAGAAACACTTTTGGGAGGATTTATTTGAATTTATTATAAAATTTTACGTCACCTGCAAAGAGACAACGGATAAAAATGAGCTATCTTGCTAACTCCAGCTTATTTAATTAAACTTAAATTAAATTAGGCCCCCTATATCGGCTTTTGGGGCCAACAAACCCAACTCCGAGCCCTTTATGTCTTCTCTTCTACCTAATAAGTTCTGCGACGTTAAAACTACAAATACTGCAATAATCTTCACTAAACTAAGCTGACAAACGTCTGTTGCAAATTGTGCTTGGCACATAAACAGGTCCTGTTTCTGTTACCATTGTGCTGCAGCTGCAGTTTCCTCAGCCCCCCTCCTGCCCTCCTATAGTCACACAACCTGACAGACAGCTCCATGTGCGGTACAGGCGGGGGTCTTAATCCCACTTTGGATCAGACGCCAAGGTCTCGGGTTTTACAAGGAATTTGTTCAACGCATACCCTACAATAATACAGACTTTACTCAGCTCAAGTGTAGAAAGTCCAAAGGGAGAATGAGGATACATTTGTCCTTTCAAAGTCACCTATAATGTTGAAGTAATGTGTTTTCTGAGCATCTGATTGAATCACAGCTCAATATTATCCCGCTTCTGTTAAAACCTGACATGCTAAACTCATGACAGGCACATTTTTGCTCATTAAACTACTCTTGTACATCTTTCAACAATTCAACAGTTTCAACTGGGTCATGTTGTTGTTACAGCTTCAGTCAAAAGGTCGAATGGATGATCTGTAACTATTGAAAGTCTCTGGGGTGACTTAACGGTTTCTGGCCAGCTGAAACTGTTATGATATTAACAGCTTCAAATGGACAAGTGATAATTCTATTAGCAGCGTTTGCCAGCTTTGCCTCTACAGCACAAAACCTAAAGGTTAGTGCAAGCTGAGCTCAATAAACAGATCCAGGAATAGGCTGATTAAATACAAGAGAGAACAAAAGTTTTTATAAGCCTACAGAGTTTGATCAGAGCAATCAGTGCGACTACAGTCATTGTTGCCTCAGTGTTTTAACAGTAGCTGATCCCATAAACTGCCAACCATTACAGTTAAGCTGTGTTGTTTCTTGCTCCACACACTGTAATAACCTCCTTAAAATAAACTGAAACCTACGATGTGGTCATGAGTTATTAGAGGTTTACCTGTTGCGGCGTTTAAAGCTGTAAACCGTTTCTGAAACCTTACTTTCAGCAATCTTCCTTTGCAAATTTGTATTGCAAAAACTATTTTTAAAAACCTGAAATTATATTGTGATTTGTTTTACAGGCTCAACAATAAACTAAGTTTGCAATATTTTAAATACATTCAGTTTATTTATAGCGTCAATTCACAAACAAATTTAATTAAAAAAGTTTAATTCAGTCCAACCATGCTGACAGATTTAGAGAACGTAGCGACAGAGGATAGTCGCTTGCAATCCCTTTCTCGGCTTGTCTGGAACAAATCGAGTCTGTTCTCAGCAGTAAGAACAGGGTTTCAGTCACTCTTTTTTTAACACGCTTGCTGTATTTTGCCTAGCTTTATAAATGATTTAAAATCAGATTTGGGTGCACCAAAGTCAGCTTTTTAGTAAAAGTGCTGTTAGTTATTAAATAACAAATACTTTGTGTTGATCCTAACAGTTTCCATTTTAAGAAGATTTTTGCGTGTCAGTATAACTTTCCCCTAATTAAAAATAAAAGATCACCATCGGCATCCACAGCCTGTGGTTGAAGGTCAAAATCACCCCTGATTTAGAAAATGGCGGCATCTTCACACACAACCTTCCTGTTTGTTTGTGTCTCCTTGGGTTGTTTCTGTGTATTTTCCCAAAGCACTCTCCATGTTGGTTGATAAAGGGAGAAACTCTTTTTGGTTTTAGAGTTTCTCCCTTACGTTCCCACACACACAGCTCGCATGCCAGCTCCTGGGATCACTTTACCAGTCCCTCACTGGTCTGAAACATTATACTGCTGTACAAGGGGGCAACCAGTGGTCTCCAGGTTGGCCTTCCAAACAGCGGTTAGCTGTAATCCAGTGTTTATCGTTGTTCTGTTGCAAGAAGCTACAAAGCTACTGTGTTACGTCTGCACTGACCAATGGACACTGCAGTGCAAATAAACTTGACTGTAAGCTTGAATTTAAGTGCAGAGAAAGCAAAACCTTTTTTGTTCCAATAAAATGTATAGCTCTTATTTAAAAAAACGTAAGAAAACGTGAATTATCTTTTTTCCAGGTTGTTTATTGTTGTCTCTGTGTGTGGGTGTGTGTCTGTATGTGCGTGTGTGTGTGTGTGTGTGTGTGGGTGTGTGTGTGTGTGGGGGTGTGTGCAAGCTCCTTGTTCAAAGCAAGGCTTTCAAGGCAGTAAAAACCCCACATGTCCGGCCCAGACAGGTGTCTTTTTATGGGAACTAACATTAGCTTTTGCAGCACAGCTTGTAAAAATCTTTACACTGATACAATAAAACCTTATGTCAATTAAAAAACAAAAAGTTATCAAAAAAATTATCCATCTCATCACAGAGTTCGAGGTGCTGTCAAAGAAGGAAAGAAATGATAAAAAGGAAGCTGTGGTTTCATATTTGAACTGTTTTCGCAGTCATTTGCTTATTTATTTTCAGAACGTTATGCAATTTGTGCAAAAACCTTCAGCAGATTCCAAACATATTGTTTTTTAAATTATATTTTATTATTATTATTTTTGCTGTCATCCAATTTATAATATGCAATAAAATATGTTGAGTTTATATTGGGTACTGTTTTGTTTTTGTTACCCTATACCTTAGGTAGAACAGATGGAAATTAGCCATTGGCTAAATCTGGTGCAGTGCATTTTGCACTTGTTAATATGGACATTGTCCTTAATAAAAAAAACTCAAAGGCAGTCCAGTCTATTTATATTACTTCACTTTAAACACCAAACTAAGTTCAGTGGATTTCTAAAACCTCTGAAGCTAAACTACTTCTTAAATAAATAGTTCATGTTTGTCTGTGTTCAATATTTTTATGTTCATCTAAAGTTTGTAAAATAATGTTTTATTGTTTTTTTTTGTTCAGAATATCCAGTGACAATATCCACTGAGGAATTTCATTAGGCATTAAGCGACCTTGTCATTGAATACAGCATACATTTAAAAGAAATAAGTGCAGTTTCTTATGGAAAAAATGCTCGAAATAAATAAATAAATGAAACATTATGAAATAGGTATCTACATCAATACATAGTAGATAAACATAAAATGTGACAATAAAATTGTGAAATAATGGAATGCATATTAAATTCTCAGCTCATTATTATGAAATATATTTCATTTTCCTTTTAAAATCAGCTTTATGGTTTTAAAATCAGCTGTATGGTGTATTTAATGACAATGTACCACAATGTAATATACATTTTTTTATATTAAATTTTTACCCAATAGTTGAAATTATTGCTGAGGCTATTTTTATGTAATTCCAGCAGTTTTTTATTTTGAAATGTAATTTTTTTAAAAGTAAGCTTTTATTTCAAAAAGCCAGCTTTTATTTTAAAAGGATAATTTTTCCCCATGGCCTATTTATTTTATAATGCCACCTATTAACTGAATGACTTTGCCAGTCAATCAGGGGAAACAGGGCGGAACCAGTTTTTTGATAGGCTTCTCCTTTACTAAAATAGAAGCAATCCCACAGTAAGCATCGAGTTAGGGCTAAAGGTGCAATTCAAATAGGGCTGGTGATGCACTTGTCTCCATGTCCTCTATTTGGAGGAAGGGAGCAGAGGTGCTATCACTCACTGTTTCGGAGGCGGAATCGTCCGATGAGCGTCCGTGAGAATTGGTCCGCTATTGGGAAGTCCTCTTCTAGTGGGGAAAAAATGGCTGTGCGCAAAGGGATAAACCCATAAGCGATAGTTGAAAGGGGAAAACCTAACGAAAAGAAAATCTATGTAAGATAGCCAAGCGTGCAGGTCCACCAGTTGACGCGATTGAGACAGTCATTCATTTAAAAGGGCATTTTAAATAAATTTGGCCCGGGGGGGAAAATACCCCTTTAAAATAAAAGCTGGTTTTTGAAATAAAAGCTGACCTTTAAAAAAGACTTTTAAAATAATAAAAAATACGCGGGAAAAAAATTTTAAAATTATTTTCAACAATAAATTTCGTTATTAGGAAAAAATTCTATATGAAATTCTTTCTTTTAAAAATTGATTTTTAATAAAAATGAAAATTTTTCTAATAATGAGCTGAGAATTTAATATGCATTCAATTATTTCACAATCTCATTGTCACATCATATGTTTATTATTTTTTGATGTAGATACTTATTTCTTAATGTTTCATTTATTTATTTAATTTTGAGCATATAAATAAATATTGTATAAATATGGCTCATTTATTAATGTTTCAAAAGACTTTAGAAAAGTAAATATAAAACTGATCATTTGAATTAGCTGTACTGGATTATATCTGTGTGTGGTTTTATAAAAAATAAGCAGCCTGTCACTGTGTGCGTTTCAGTCCACAGACTGTGGACAGCTCCATGCTGCGCTCCAGTTCGGTCCGTCTGCAAGTTAGCCGGGGATAATTTTGGGCTCCTTTCACCTCACTTATCATGTGCTGCGTGCTTTTCAAGACATCTGCCTGCATGATAAACATCTATCAACAGCTGCCATTTCCCAGTCCTGGTCCAAACAAAACAGTTTTAGAGAAGAGGCCAAGTGACTGTGAGACTGTGGTTCAAAATCAAAAACGTTTCTACAGCTCTGCTCCCAATAATAAATATGGAGGCTCAGAAAATGTTGGGGTTTACATTCATGTTTGCTGATCTTTTCGTCATTCAGTCTTTGAATCTAATGTCCCACAAAATGATGAGCAGAAACTAGACCAACCAAACGGAGGTTCAAAAGGTAATAAACAATATTTATTTTGGACTGGTGCTTATTTTAAGTTGTATTTTCCTTGAAACAATAAAACACTGATTTTGTCCGTTCTAAAGTGGCTTTAAGAGTGTAAAATAAAACAAAAAATGAAAGTCTTTTTGCTGCTTTAAAAGCAAAACTTGTTCATTTAAAGTATGTATGCATTTATTTAATATAATCAATTAAAGTAATACTTTAAACACAAATAATTTGTAATTTAACAATTAGACCCTTAAGTTGCTAACTATTATATCTAAGTACATATGTTCCACATTTATTGGCTCCCTCGCTAAAGAAACCAAGAAATTAATATTATGCAGTAGCATAATCTCACACTTAAAATATTAGAATGAAAGGAACCCTTAATATGAATTAATTTTTGCAATGAGGGAAAAAAGGTTTAACACAACCACTGAGGCCAAAGTTACTTGACATCCTAACACTTCTTTAAAAAAAAATCTATGTGAAGCATTTTTTACATTTATATTGTACCCTTTTGAGTTCAATGTCAAGAAACTGAAATTAGTGATCCTCTTCAAAAAAGGAAAGAGAAAAGAATGTGCTGTTCACAAGGCACAATGGCACAGTAGTGTTGCATCCCAGAACACGTCAACAAGGAAATCTGGTCCATTAATTATGTAGAACATATGCTGCTTACTTTTCTACTTATAGAGCTTTATTTTACACAAGGATAGAAAGTCTTTTAAGAAACAGGAAGAAATAATTCAACACAACATCCATTAATTTAAACATTTGTCTGACCTTTGACTCCGGCTGGTGGGAGGCAAATACTGCATCAGATGCAGGATAAGTCTTCATGGCTCCTGCTGGTAAGTATGGCACATTGGTTCCTGAGGATACATCTGTCAAAACAACATGAAGTATAGATGTCATGAAGTACATCTGGGAAGCAGTGAATGAAAAGTCGCATTTGATGATAATACAGTCACATCCATTAAAAAGCATCTTCTGAATATTTCCGACAAAATCGGGATAAGCATTAATTTTAGTTGTTCCATGTAAGTTGTTAGTTAAAGTGTGTCTGGAGTAAGGAGGAGTATTAGGGTCAATTGGAGGGAAATACATTGAGCTTTGGTTTTGGTGCAGTTTTTTTTTCTTTTACAGAATAAAATTGAAATATCAAGAATTGAGTCGAAATGTTGGGGAAAAGCTTGAAATGTTAGAAATCAATCATGTTTCATGATTAAAGTCAAAACATTGAGAATGTGGTGGAAATAATATCTTAAGAAGAAGGCTAAATGCTGAAACAGGTTTTATTTTTTCCGAGCAGTTTTAGTCTGTGTCGGGCATAGCCTCCGCGCTGACTATGAGTATCCGTCCTCAGGATATTTATATGCTGAAAGAGAAAGATTTGTTTCATTAATAAATCCTATTCTAAAGTCCACTCAAGGCACGATTGTCGCAGCTCTTTGTGATAGTGTCATTTTGACTTTATTCGTGATACATTTTCTTCTCTTCATTTCAACTTTTTTCTCATCACCTTCAGTTTTTGTCATCATCATTTTAATTATTTTCCGTTTCACTTTGACTTTAATCTTTTTTTAAACGGGTAAGCAACAAAAAATACTTCCTCCTAGCTGTTTCAACCACATTAAAACCACAAACGCCGCTGGATTTAATTAGGATTTTATGTAACAGACCACCAAAAAAATAGTGTCTGTGAGGCAGGCATGACAAAAAAATTACAGATTTGCTGCTGATCAATTTTATTGCATTTCTACTTGTTTGTACTGCTATAGTTTTCATTTAATACACCAGATTGTTTGAATGTTAGAGATGCATCGTCACTCTGGTTGTATGTTTATTGTCTTTGTCCTGCTGGAAGGTAAACCTCCACTCCAGTCCAAAGTCTTTGCAGCCCCAAAGATACTTTCTTCCAATTATTGCGTTGTATTTATCCCCCACTGTCTTTTCATCAGTTCTGACCAGCTTGTCTCTGCTGAACTAAGCAACATTCCCACAGCATGATCTAGCCACCACCATGTTTGGAGGCATTTATTGTTCAAGCTGGTGATGTGCAGTGTTAGTCTCATGTCCTAGCGAGTGTTTTGCATGAAGACCAACAAGTTTGGTCTGCCTGCTGTGTTCTTTGGTCTTCATGATGCTGTTCACTAATGTTCTCTAACAAACGTCTGAGGCCTTCACAGTACAGCTAGACTTGTACTCAGATTATGTCAGCAGATTTGCACTCGGTTTACTAACATCTGTCTTTTGAAGGGAATTTGTTGTATTGCATTTTATTCAGGGGATATCAGAGTAAAGAGGCTGACACACTTTTCAAATTCTACTTTGTGAAAAGATTTTTAAAACCTGCGTCATTTTCCTTCCACTTCACATATACGCACTACTTTGTGTTAGTCTATCACATAAAATTTCAAGGAAATACATTAAAATTTAATTTTGAAACATCATAAAATATTTTTAAAAATGAACACGGGTGTGACTATTTTTGCAAGGCACTGTATGTCAAATTACTAGAAAAGTTGTTCACAATACTTTTTTGTTACGTCTTTGTAGCCTACAAGCAAGCAGACTCAGGAAACGTGTGCTGTCTGAGTGAAACTGAGACTTGCGATTGCTCAAAGTCATGTCCCTTGGATATTGTGAACAGTAATAGCTTGGCACAAGCTGTCTTTCCTGCTGTCTGGACCACCCACTGGTGTTCTGTATAAGGAAAAGGCATATAACACAGTACAGACACCCATGGTCCTTCTCTGTGATGGTGTGAAGGAGATTGTTTCTTTTTGCACAAAAGCAAAATTGTTGGTTTTCCAGCAACATTAAGATTTCTCAGATTTTGATCTGCATTTTTTTAAACTGTTCTTAGGTTTGAAAAACAACATTCATAAACAGCAGAGTTGAACAGATCAAAATGCAACACGTTGAGCTATAAACTGTGCTATCCTACACTCTCTGTTACATTCTTCAGCAGACAGGAAAACATTGCTCCCATTTAAGTAGTAAATAACACTTAGCTGGAGGTGTTGAAGATCGATTTCTACCCTACCTTGACTTGCAGCAGAGCAGACTGTGGGGTTCGTCCCTCCTGGGTTCAGACCTCCATCAGAGGACCTGCCGACGGCATACTGAGGGGCTCCGGCTGATGCCACCGCTGAGCTGCAACAATCACAGAAGGCTGATTTTAGCTGCCTCTCCCCTGCCTTGCTCACTCATATCCTGTGACAGAGCTCATAACCGTAGAAAGATTAAGACAGCTGTTTATGGGGCAAGGACGAGGAAGAAGAAATACCTCAAACAGTTAAAAAAACTGTTGTATCAATTGCTTCTAGGAGGCAAGGACAAAAACTATGATAAAATTATATTTACATTTACGAATTGGAAGAAGCTAAAAACTCACCTGTCAGCAACGTACAAAGTTCGATTCTGCAGGTGTAGTTTTCCCTTCACGTGCTGGTCCCAGTCCTGAAAACACATAAACACTCATGCTGTGTCCAAACATAGTCTTTAACAGCTTTGGCTCTCTGGACATGTGCTGCCCTTCATGGTTGGGAGTAAAGCTGTTAATGGTTCTTTTTTTTTCACTAACTTTATTGCTTCAGTATTAAATGTTTTTGTCAAATGTATCGCAAAAAACAAAAATAAACAGTAATCATTTCATGAGATTCAGATCCCATCAAGTGTATGCATAGGGTCAATATTTAAAGGGTCAACATTTAAAGGGACAACCCTGCCTTTGTGGTCCTCTGAAGACATCTGTTGTTTGCCGCTGTACACCGAATATCAACTTCTGGGTTAAACCCAACCAGACTCTTGCTTTATCCATGCTTCGACCCAAAAATGCATTTTTTTTATCCTTGAGTTGTTTAAATGTAGCCCAAAATTATTCATACCCCTGGAAGATTTAGATTTAAACTAATCTTTTAATTTTACCAACATATTTCTTCTAACTGAAATTTAACGCTCAGGAGTGGCCCAGTCAGATTCCCAACTTGAATCTGGTAGAGACTCTGTGGAGGGAGTTAAAGATTAGGGTGATGGCAAGGAGGCTTCCAACCTCATAGACCTGGAGCTCATCATCATACTATATTTTGTAAAGTCCAGTTTCTCAGCTTAACTGAAGAGAGAGTCTCAGTGCAACAGCTATGTCACAGTTGAGTGATGCAGCTGTTGCACTGAGATTTTGGTCGTGGCTCATTTTGTGGTACACCATCAGTGAAAGTTACTGATATGGGCAATATGGCTTACTGCTCAGGGTGCAAATCTACTACCGTTTGGCAAATCCTTCTTGATAATAGCGGAGGCTGCTGAAGCAATCATTCTTGAAGTGCTTCACTCACACTAAGAGGAATTTCCCCACTGATGAAAAATAAAATTTAACAAGGCACTTCGAAGAGGTACTGATGCTGGGGGATAGTAAAATGAAACACAACAAGCAAACATTTAGACTTATCCACTTACAGCACAGGCATACTTAAGCTTGGACTACAAAACCGCAGCGACAAATAAAAATGGCGGATATGGGAAATTGATCAGTCGGAAGTCAATGATCTCATTTAGCTGTTCCACAACAAATATTTTGATATAATAGTTCAAAAAACGCCCATAGACTGCTGGAGATAGGCACCAGCTCCCCCGCGACCCACTATGGAATAAGCGGTAGAAAATGACTGACTGACTGAGTTCAAAAAACGTAACAGAGAATAGATAAATCTGAAAGGATGTAAAACTATGACCTAAACAGAATATAAAGATGTTTAGACAGCACCTGGACAGACTAAATCAAATTTTTCTGCTCACCTACAGACTCAACAAAATGTATTCATGGGCTAAAAAAGTGGATTTTTTATGATATGGCCACTTTAAGACTTTCAGCTAAGCTAATACAGTGAAAATTAGGTTTTTGCCATTAGGTTCACTATATTAACTTTAATATGCAGTTAATTGCATTTATCTGATCAGTCCTCAAAGCAGCATAGATTCAATGCAAATTCTGTGAATCTCAAAAGTTTTCGCTGCAACTGTGATGAAAGAGGAAACATTTTTGATTTGTTAGTTAGTTGGTGGCTGTTCTTTCTATATAGTAGACAAAAAAGACATTTTGTATTATTAAAAACAGTGATTAAAAAGCAGTAAAAAACTGTGATTTTAGAAACAGCATGCTTTCTGTAAAATAACTACATTATTTAAAAGGCACATATACATTTACATACAAATTAAATCTTTACACTTGTTTTCATTGAAATGCTCACTCACCTTGAGGTTGTAGACCTTTTTTTCACAGATGCTGCATTGATGTGGCAGCTGAGAGGGTGTGACACCATAATAATCACTAACTTGATGGGCCTGGAGTGTCCTGGAAGCTGAAGATAAGGTTTCATCACCTCCATGCAGGGCCTGGTAGCTTCCGAAGCCCTGCGTGCCGTTGGAACCAAAAGAAGAAACCCCACTGCAGCACTTTAACTTGGGTTCAGGAGTTGGTTCTTCTGGGTTGTACAGTTCTGTTCTGGACCAAATGGGCTGCCCAACTGTAGGCCATACTGTAGGAGGGTTTGAAGGCATGTTTACCGTTCCACTTTGGTTTAGGTTATTATTGGCTTTCCATTGCTCCTTATGTGCAGTGGAGTTCATTTGCTCTTTGGAACTTAACCCAGCTGGTTGTCCCTGTATTTCATTCCCATAGAAATCTCTGTGAAAGCCAACGTTGGTCATGTTTTTGGCCTGAGATTTAATCCCCATGTACTGTCCGTCAGCAGACATTCCTCCAGGTAAGCTGTACTGAAGACGCCTGTCAGTTTCAGAAGAGTAAGTTGATACAGGCTTTTTTCCATACTCCCCACCTTGTTGACCCTTCCCACCTCCTCCACCAAGATGATCCAGTCTCACATTCTCTGAGTTTTGGTTAAATCCCCCACCCACCAAGGACCCAATAGCTGAATTTGAGGAGGGAAAACCAATCACCCCAGTGGAGAAAGCCCCCTGTGGATTCCCAACCAGGGATGGACTCCTTAATTGATTTAACAGGGGCTGGGACATGTTGACATTGGAGATTAACTGATTGAGAACGCTGGCAGCGTTGACTGCGTTTCCTCCCTGAGCCAGTTTGAGCCGATGGAGAGTGAGTTGGGCCTGGAGCTGAGCGAGCTGAAGGCTTGCTGGAGTTAAGAGGAGCTGGTTCTGCTGCTGAGGTCCAGTCTGCACATTGCCTGGCAACTGGACACCCACCTGAAGGCTCTTCTTCTCGGTGTTGTCCAACGGTGGTGCTATAATGCTGCAGGGAGGTGAAAACAACACACAAGTTATAGGTAGCACAGGATTAGTTAATTTCCTTATTTTGTGGCTTCATGGGTCGTGAGAAATTAACTCATAAAATTTATGCTTCGTATTATTTTTAAAAGATAAAGAACACACTCTTTTAGGTCGTTATTTTGGAAAGTTTACCAGGTTTAAGAGTGGAGTAACACTTTAGATTTTGGAAACAAAGTAATGTAAAAAACAAAACAAAATAAAATTATTTACCATTTTTATTTCTCTGAGCTGAACAGGTAGGATGAGCAGGTAGCAACAGTGACTCTCTCAACCTATGAATGCATTCATAGGTTGAGCTCATATTTTAACTAACTATGAACTGAACGATGCTCTAGGAATGTGAAAGGAACTTAGATCACCCTGGCGTCATTTAACAGGGCACTGTTAAACTAGATTTTTCAGGGGCAAACTTTGGATGTTTCTTGCAGAAACAGACAAGGCAACTTCACTCAAGGTGAGGGCTGAGTGACTGCTGAGTCTGTGTGCATGTGTGCACGTATGATTAATCTGTATGCAGGCACTTTTTTGGCCTGTGTTCTCCCCAAGTTTTACACTTGACTACACTGCCTTTGGCTTTGCTTTATACATAAAAATATGGCCTTAGGGGTCAAGGTATAACTCTCAAAACTAACAGATTAAATTGAGGTTTCTTTTGCACTCCATCCATCCATTAATCCATTTTCTATACCCACTTCTTCCATAAAGGGTCATGAGGGAGCTGGTGCCTATGTCCAGCGGTCTATGGGCAAGAGGCAGGGTACACACTGGACAGGTAGCCAGTCCATCGCAGGGCAACACACCCATTCAAACCCAAGCAATTCAGAGACACCAGTTAATCTAACAGTCGTGCTTTTGGACTCTGGAAGCAAGCCGGAGTACCCGGAGAGAACCCACGCATGCACGAACTCAGAACTCAGGACCTTCTTGCTGCAAGGAAACAATGCTAACCACTGTGCACTGTGCAGTTATATGAGTAGAACAAGCTGAATGCCGGTCATGAATTGCTATCTCACAAATTCGAATTCAAAGTTAAAAAAACACTAGGAAGAGAGGAATCAATCAAAGGACAATTTCTAGGTGAATATACAATAGTTTTAACAATAGCTCACTTTCTCAATATTCAACTTCTTCATATCCTGTGAGAAATAAGAATGATAAAACTAACTAAAAAAGAATGTGTTCATTTCAGATATAAATAGGTTTGTAACACTGTGTGTACAACTTCATTTCTAAACAGTCAAAACCCTGTGACATGTAAAAAAGTATTTATTTAAAAATAAAATGATTAGAAGATCTGTAATAAATTTTCAATCTTTAATATGATACCAATAGCAAGGCAGAGACAGCAAGAAACTGGGAACATTTTGTAACCATACCCACCGTGCAATTCTCTGTATAAATGTGGATCAAGTTATTTTTTATTATAAGCCAACAACATTTTCATTGATAACCATCCTATTCCAACAACAGGGTTGTAAGAGTGAGCTACATCTACTGCACTCTCCACAATTATTAACACCCTTAAAAAAACAATTGCACAAAGTAAATGGTTGTTATGGAGACTTGGTGACCCTAAGAGCATTGCTGCAACGATATATGGAGATTTTTTTTACTTCTTAACAGTCCTCCTCGTTGTGCAATCTTGTTTGTTCCATTTTAGTTTCAGCTTGATCAACACACATCTGCCTTATTTTAATGGCATGTTCTCATGTCTTTCCCGTTTTGAAATGTAGTTAATAGAAAATGTGTTCTGGTCACTGCACAGAGGCCCTTTCAGAACACTGACGTTCAAGTTCATGCAATGAAAGATTCATTCATTTTGAGGCTTTTGTAGACATCTGCTACTCAGTGTGGAGGGCGCACAGTGGTTGTTTTGACCCCAAGTGACTGATCTGCCTCTTCAGTTTCTGATAAATGCACTCACTGTCTAAACTTAGTCTCCTCAGCCACGCATCATGTCAGAAATGTGAATCACTTGACACTGCCCTGTCTGGCCAGAGCTCCCGTCTCATTCGTGCCATTGGTTTGACACAAAGCTTTGGGAGCCTTAACGATCATAGCACATACAGATAGTGACAATTAAAATTTTGAGCAATATTGGCAAAATATAATCTTTTGAAAAGAAATAAAAATATGCAATGACTTAAGTGGATTTAGGTTGTGGTCAAATATGGAAGATTTTAAGATGTTTCTCAAATACTAATTAATGCATCTGAGAGCTGTAGAAGAATATCAGTCCTACATATCTTCGGGACGCCTTCTCTAGTTAGGATTTGACCTTGTGAATACATTGCCACTTCATAAACCCATCATATCAGGGCTATCACTTCTTCTCACGCTGAAACATAAACTCTCGCACAAGGCTTAGGCCTTGAAATCCCACCTCTAAGATGGAAAATTGACACTAAGTGAAACCTTGTAAGCTTGTTTTGCATTTAAGATTATGGAATCCTTAACACCCTAACAGAGCTGAGAGCAAACATTTGCATTTTCAGCTGGACCATGAACTTCATCTCTCTGTTAGAACCAGTGTAATCTAAAAATATGTGATTTCTGAAGGACAGTTGATTTCCCTGGAATTTAATTGGGAGTATCAAAGAAAAGAGTTGGAGTGATTCTGAATACATGACACACTTTTTAGATTTTTATTTGTAAAAAAAGACCATTCCACAATAACTTACTATTTTACCACACAAGATTCCTATAAAATACATTGAAGTTTGTGACTGTAACATACAGATGCATAGAGCTACATCATGTTATGATATGGAAACAAATTGTACTAACAATATTCTTTAATGCTTATTAAGTATATACATATTTGTTATGTTATAACAAAACTTTTCACATTCTTACAGTATAAATAGCATGTTGTGGTAATGTGAAAGTATATTGTACAAACATGACAATTATATTGTTTGAACAATAAAATTTTCATGTTAAAACATGATATCTTTCATTGTTGAAACCTAATACATTTTTACGTCATAACATGGTCGATGATGGTGCAGGTAAGCGACTGAGAAAATGTCTTCTCTACAGGAACTGATTAAGTTGTGTTTCATGCTTAGATTGTTATTCAGCATTTTGGGTAGTATTGTGATAATCATGCATACTCTGAGAAGGAACATAAAACACATGACGCTATACAAACTACAGCGTGGGATATGCTGTCACACTGCACACTGGTACTGCAAGATATTTACAGATACATCTGGACCCAGGGTTGAACAAAGATATAGTTGGCCCAAAATTACCCCAAATTAAGGTGGCATCTTGATTCATATTACAAACAAAATCTTTGAATATACAGTACAGACCAAAAGTTTGGACACACCTTCTCATTCAAAGAGTTTTCTTTATTTTCATGACTATGAATATTGTAGCTTCACACTGAAGGCATCAAAACTATGAATTAACACGTGTGGAATTAGATACTGACCAAAAAACTGTGAGACAACTGAAAATATGTCTTATATTCTAGGTTCTTCAAAGTAGCCACCTTTTGCTTTGATTACTGCTACGCACACTCTTGGCATTCTGTTGATGAGCTTCAAGAGGTAGTCACATGAAATGGTTTTCCAACAGTCCTGAAGGAGTTCCCAGAGATGCTTAGCACTTGTTGGCCCTTTTGCCTCACTCTGCGGTCCAGCTCACCCCAAACCATCCCCATTGGGTTTAGGTCCGGTGACTGTGGAGGCCAGGTCATCTGGCGCAGCACCCCATCACTCTCCTGCTTGGTCAAATAGCCCTTACACAGCCTGGAGGTGTGTTTGGGGTCATTGTCCTGTTGAAAAATAAATGATGGTCCAACTAAACGCAAACTGGATGGAATAGCATGCCGCTGCAAGATGCTGTGGTAGCCATGCTGGTTCAGTATGCCTTCAATTTTGAATAAATCCCCAACAGTGTCACCACCAAAGCACCCCCACACCATCACACCTCCTCCTCCATGCTTCACGGTGGGAACCAGTCATGTAGACCTCCGTTCACCTCTTCTGCGCCGCACAAAGACACAGTGGTTGGAACCAAAGATCTAAAACTTGGACTCATCAGACCAAAGCACAGATTTCCACTGGTCTAATGTCCATTCCTTGTGTTCTTTAGCCCAAACAGGTCTCTTCTGCTTGTTGCTTGTCCTCAGCAGTGGTTTCCTAGCAGCTATTTTACCGTGAAGGCCTGATTCACACAGTCTCCTTTTAACAGTTGTTCTAGAGATGTGTCTGCTGCTAGAACTCTGTGTGGCATTGACCTGTTCTCTAATCTGAGCTGGTGTTAACCTGTGATTTCTGAAGCAGTGACTCGGATGAACTTATCGGCCGCAGCAGAGGTGGCTCTTGGTCTTCCTTTCCTGGGGCGGTCCTCATGTGAGCCAGTTTCTTTGTAGCGCTTGATGGTTTTTTCGACTGCACTTGGGGACACTTTCAAAGTTTTCCCCATTGTTCGGACTGACTGACCTTCATTTCTTAAAGTAATGATGGCCACTCGTTTTTCTTTACTTTGCTGCTTTTTTCTTGCCATAATACAAATTCTAACAGTCTATTCAGTAGGACTATCAGCTGTGTACTGTATCCACCTCCTGCACAACACAACTGATGGTCCCAACCCCATTTATAAGGCTTGAAATCCCACTTATTAAACCTGACAGGGCACACCTGTGAAGTGAAAACCATTTCAGGTGACTTCCTCCTGAAGCTCATCAACAGAATGCCAAGAGTGTGCGTAGCAGTAATCAAAGCATAAGGTGGCTAGTTTGAAGAACCTAGAATATAAGACATATTTTCAGTTGTTTCACACTTTTTTGTTCAGTATATAATTCCACATGTGTTAATTCATAGTTTTGATGCCTTCAGTGTGAAGCTACAATATCCATAGTCATGAAAATAAGGACAACTCTTTGAATGAGAAGATGTGTTCAAACGTTTGGTCTGTACAGATGGAGCAATTGATAGCGTTTCTGAATGTGAAATGCTTAACGTAATAAAACATATCTTTTTTACATTTGCGCAATAAATGATAATGTTCATACAATGTAAACATTATATTGTAAGAATGTGATTTTTTGTTTTGTTTTTATATAATAAATGTGTATATTGTAATACCATGATGGCATATTGTCCAAACATGAGGAGTATGCTGTTAGAACAATAATGTTTCCACGTTAGAACTTGATACAGCTCTGTTTTTCTTTTTCCTGGGTGGCAGCTCAGTAGTAACATGACTAAATGTGAAAAAGTTCAAATGGTGTGAAAACTTTGGATGGCTCTGTAGATAACTGACAGTCATACTCCTCTTACTGTCTATATTAACTAGTGTTAAGCCTAATCATGTCAAACTGCTAGATTCTGACATTTTAGATTAAAAAACAAGCACGTATACATTTGATACCAGATTTACATATTTAGTATAAAAGCACACATAACCTTTTTTTCACCTCATTGTCTGACATTGAAACAGACTAAACTTTTCTTGTTTTAGGTCAGTTAGGATTATAAAAATTATGTGTATTTAAAAATGATGTATATTTACTAAATGTATATTACTTTTTGCAACTAAGTTTACATACACTAGGATTACTAAAGACTGTTTAAATTATTTGGGAAAGCCGAGATGATGATGTCATGGTTTCGCCTTTTTTGCATTATCCACAGTGAAATTAGTCTGAACCAAGATGGGCTATAAGGCCACTTAGTGAGGAAGAAGCCATTCCAAAAGTAACAGAGAAAGCCAGATTACAGTTAGGAACACATTCATTTTTTAAAACATATGCTGTGGCCTCATTAAACTAAATATGAAGTCTTTGGACATAATGACCATTATTACATTTGGAGAAAAAAGAGGGAAGCTTGCAAGCTAAAGATACCATCCCAGCTGTGAAGTAAAGGGGTGGCACCATCATGTTCTAGTGTTGCGCTTTACAATATAGATGGCAAAATTAAGAAAAGAGCATCGTCAGGAAATATTGAAGCAACATTTCAGGACCTGAGCCAAGAAGATAAAGCCAGGGCACGAATGGGTTTTCCAAATTTCTAGTAGCTTTAATCATACTGCCAAATTAGTGGCTTAAGGATAAAAAAAGGCTCTGATCACAAAGCTCTGATCTCAGTCCCATAGAAAATATTGTGAGAAGCTTATGAAATCATTTCCTGAAATGTTTGACTCAAGTCATAAAGCTTCAAAGGCAATTCTAACAAATACCAATTCTTAATTTGTGAAAGAAAGAAAATATCTAAAAATGCATTTTCTCTTAAAATTCTGGCATTTGGCAAAAAGAAATAATTTTGGTGATCCTAATGGACCTAAAACAGGGTAGTATGGTTTGATATCAGAGCACACAGTGAGAAAAAAGTAAAAACTTAATTGTGTGTTTATTATACTTACTAGTTGTGAAAAGTTTTTCTAATGGTTTTCCCTCTTAAGCGAACAAGCATGCTGATGGAAAGATACACTTACACCATTCCAGCCAATGACTCAAAGCTATAAATACAGGAGTCGCCCACACAGCCGTCCTCATACACTGTGTCCTTAAAAGACTAATATGGTTTCTTGAGCAGCTGGCACAGCCCGCGAGACACCTAAAGCTAATCTTGCAATGACGATCAGCAATATAGGTGTCAAATACACACCAACCAGGTGTGGAAGGGAAGAGTTTAATAAACAGAAACAGAGGCGGTCCTGTGGGTGTGGGCGACTGGAGAAAACATTTTATCAAACTGCATAATTATTTAATTAGTGGGTTCTGTGGAGAAAAAAAAATGAAAAGGGGAAAGAAATTTTTTTAAACATGTTAAAAATTGGCCCGCACAGAAATTGGATTATTTTTTATGTCCCCAAATTTTTTACCTAGACCCCCAAAATTTGCCAAATTTTCTTGGGAAGTTGAGCCCAAAAAAATCCCGGAAAATCTTTTTTTTTTAGTTTTTGGGCAGGGAAAGGGGGCCATCCAAAAGATGTTGCCAAAAAAAACCAAAAGGGGGAAATATTGATCTCCTTTTGAGATGGATAACTTGCAAAAGCAAGTTACCTTCTTTACTTACTAACTGAAGAGACATTTTAAATGCAAACCTAAGCACATTATTGCCCAGCCAAAATAATGCCCTTCCCTTTCCCCCATTAAGGGTTTGTCAGATGGTTTAAAACGGATTTTTGCAGTTTACTCTGTTGATTTTTGGCTGCAGGTTTTTATTAACATTTATTATGTTAGATAAATCTTATAATTTAAAGCAGCTTGAAAGTAAATTAGAAACCTATTTTGTTGTGGGAATTCTGTATCATCAAACCTTGGGATCAAGACAGTAAACTTAAAACGTCAGTTTAAAACCCCCATGTTGTAGTTACATGTAGTAAAATTAATGAAAAGGTGAAAGCTACGTTTAAACTGGTTAATGTCAAATTTGCCCATTTAAAACTTACTATCTATTTTTTATTTTTTTTTTTTCCCCCCAGATCCCTGAAGGGTGGAATTTTTTTGCCCCCCCACTGATCAAATTTAATCCCCATTTTAAAAAGTTCTGTTATTTCCCAGAATTTAGATTATTTACCATTAATCAAGAATAGGTACACTTTAATCAAGACAAAAATTAAAAAAAAAAATAAGAGGGAAATTAACCCCCAAAATTTAAAAATGATAAATTTAATTTTAATTAAAATTTTCCTACTCCTAATGATTAATAAAGGGGAAAAAAAGGAAAAAAAAAAACAATGATGGGAAAAAAAAAAGATAAAAAAAAAAACTAACTATTCCCAAAATCAACTATTAAAGGTAAGAGGATAAAAGGTTTAAAAAAATGAGAAAAAATAAACGTTTAGAAAATTTTTTAAAAAAAGATTAAAATCCCACTTTTATCAAGTGTTTTAAAAAATTTTTTCAGGTTTAAAGAAAGGGGTTTACAGCCTAATTCTTAGGTTATAATATCTAATATTAATTTGAGGAGAAAGCTTAGGAGGGAAATCAAAGCAAAGCAGAATTTCAGAACTTCCTTTGATTTGTGAGCTTCCAACACCAGAACCACCACTAGAGAAATAACTGAGCACCTTACTCTGGTCCGTAATCAGTTGTTGGCTCTTATGAAACGATTTAAGTCTGTTAAGACTCCCCCGCATTTCAATTTTCAGCTTAAAAAGCCGGAGAAACTAGGTTTTAAGTTCACTCTGAGACGGAAGGCAGTTGGTTCTGGTTCAAATAGTTGGATCCCTTGGTAGAAAAACCAGTTTGGTTTGGAAGGAAAAAAAAACAAAGCCCTTGCGGGAAAGTTAGCCAGTTTGACTAATATACCAAAGCATGGAGGGCAGCCCATAAACCATAGCCAGTATTAGTTGTCAGTTTTTTGCCTTTATAGTTGGGGATTTTAATAAAAGGAGAAAATCATGAAAAAAATCTAAAATCTCAGTTTATTCTCAGTTCTATTGAAATTTTTTTCTACCACTGATTTGGACCAGTGGACTTATTAAGGAAAAAAAATTTCCCCTGAAAAACCCAAAAAAAAAACTCTGTAAACCCCTGTACTGCCCCCAGCTAAATATTTTGTTGTTGTGAGAACGGGGCTGCCCCCGGTGGGCAGTTGGGAGCATGTTGCCTTGTAGCAAGAAGGTCCGGATTCGTTCCCGTCCATGGGGGCTTTCTGCATGGGGTTTGCAGTTCTCCCCCTGCATGCGTGGGGTTCTCACCGGGGGCTCCCCTTCCTCCCCAGTCCCAAAACATGCCTGTTAGGTTTTGGTCACCCCTAAATTTCCCTAGGTGTTGAAGAGTATGTCATGGTTTTTTTGTTGTTGCCCTGCGATGGGACTTTGGGGACCTGACAGGGGGTACTCTGCCTCTCGCCCCCCAAGACTGCTGGAGATAGACACCAGCTCCCCCGCAACCCTTAGGAAGGGGCGGTAGAAAATGACTGACTGCGATGTGAGAAAAATGCAGAGATTTAAAAGGAATAAAGCCTTGAAAGAAAAAACACTTGTCAGAAAAATCTACTGCAGTTTTTAAAAAAAATTAAAACCCTTTTTATTTAATAACATCTTAAAGCACAGTTTAATCCAAATGTTTAGAGTGAACTTCCCTTTTGTATACGGCTTGTATTTTGCGTAGAGAAAAACGGGAAAATGAAGTGAGGGGGTTGTTTTTGTAGATGTTGGTAAAACGTTTTTTTTTTTTATCCGAAAGACTGGACTTGAAAATTTTAAAAAACATTAATTGTTTTTTTTTTCTCCCAGTCGGCACATTTATTACAGATTGGGGTTCTTTTTGCACTAATGGCAATTTAAATGTTATTCTGCACACTAACCCAGTTTTATTTAAGATTATAAAAAAAATAAATTGAATTTAACTAGGAACCAAATTTTGTGTTCCCCCTACACAAATATTCAGTAATCAAGAATATTTCAGACACAAAAAAAAAAAACT